>CAEGAD010069065.1:0-45822 GCA_903067055.1 Poeciliopsis paucimaculata
GTGAAGGATTAATGCAACACTGGATGGAAATAAATCTTGTGACACTGCAGAAGCTTATTGAAACAATGCCACAGCGAATGCGGGCTGTAATCAAAGCTAAAGGCAGTCCAACAAAATATTAGAGAGTGTGACCATTTTTTGGTGGCGACTTTTATTTTGGCCAGACAGTGCATATAAATAAATATATGGTAAGGTTTTCGTTCCGACGCACCTGGAGTTCCATTCGGTGAGCTTGGTGGGAGGTAGCTGTTTGTAACCCGTAGCGACGGCCAGCGAGAGCCGCGGACTGGCCACCGAGAAGAGAAACTGGAAGCCCACGAAGCTGCCAGCCACTACGCTCAACTCTCTCGTCTCCATCACTCACCTAAACACAACAAGGAGGGGGGCAGGAAGGGAGAGGGACATGGAGTGAGTGATCCACACGGACAGGTTGGGTCGATCACTGTCAGTCATCCTGGACGGCGGTGGCGGCGACAGAGGAAACCGATGTGACAATGGCGGTGGGAGGCTGCATGTTCATCAAGTCCACCAAACCGAACAGGAAGAGGAAAGAGACAGAGGGAAAAATAGATAAACTGAGAACAAACGCCGTCTAATGCAAGTGACAGGCGAGCTTTAGCTGAGCCTCGCTTTACAGACGAAACAAACAGCAGAGTAAAGGGAAACAGAAGGAAAAGACTGACAGAATCTATAGGAAAATGAGTCTGAATACAGTAGGCAGGACAGGAGCTGAATTTGGAATAAAAGGTCTCCATTATGCGTATTCTGCAAGCGGATTACCGGGAACCCGCCAAAAAACAATCCCTGAGAAGAAAACAAAGACTCTGCATGCAAAGAAAAGAGGATTTTGTTTTTTTAAATGAAGCAACGGGTGATGAAGCTTATGAGGTGCAAGCAGTTTGCAAAACAAGAGTTTACTTCAACAATGCTGCACATTATTCCTACAGTCTGTTTTTTAAAAAAACAGAAATAAATTTAAATCAGCTGGGCATTACAGCGCCTTGCTAAACAGTGTTCATATGGCTCGGGCATTTAGCCATATTACAATTAAAAAGGCTTTTAGAACACGGAGAGAAGCAGAATAGAGAAACCTTTTACAATTAAGTCTCCAGAAAGATTTGGCTTGCTTTATTCATACTGTACTCTGAGGACTAAAGTACGAAAAGCAGCTGTCAGAGTAGGGACACACGCACCAATCCACTGTATCCAATACTGATACAGATATCTGAGGTCCAACATCGACCGATACCGATCCAATACAGAAAAACACGCTGAATTGACTTAAAACGTTTCGCAAACATCATTACAAATTGATTTGATAACTCTGCCCCAGTACAGAACGCTGACATACACTAGTAGCTTTGCAGGCTTGGTCAAACGAGTGAAAAACAACACAACTTTAAATTTGTTCATTTAGTGCGATTGGGAGTAGAACAGCTAATTTAAAATAAAATTTGCAATTTGCTAAAATTTTGCAAAGAAGAATGGGTCAATATTTCAGTTTCTACTTACACTAAGCCGGTGTAGGTCTGCTCCTGCAGCTAGCAACAAAAGATGATTCTAAATGCACTTGCACATCCTACTTTATAGATCTACATACAAACATCCAAGTTTGTGGCTGTAATTTATACAAAATGTGAAAAACGTCAAGAGGCATGAAGACTTTTACGAGGCAATGTACATTTTTGATCTCCTTTGGTGGCTATTTGTCAGCAAATTTCTTTCAAAATGGAGTATCAACGCTAATAAAACCCAAAATTAAATGCTGGAACAGCTTCAAGTCATTCACCTCACCCCAAACCCCCAAATAAAAAAGAAACAAAAAACAAAAACATGGTACTCATGTATTTCTTGTGTATCATTTGTTGTGAAACACTGCCTAGTCAGCATGCTTTATCTCGGCTCTAATGTATGTAAAGAGCTGAGTTACAAAAGGCAAACAATCTCTGAAACACACTGTGAGAGTATATATCTACCAACAATAAATACGTCGAAGGTTGCTGGAATTACCTTCGAGCTTGCTGGGTTGTGGATGGAAAACGGATCACATTCCCGTCTCGCGTGTCGATAGAGCCCTTTGTAGCCTGTGCTAGCTCTGTTAGCATTTAGACAATCGCTACGGTATCTAATCGTGCGGGGTTTCCCACAAGTGCTTTCTCCAAATCTGAGATTTACTAAAGATTTGGGTTGAAATCGTGCAGGTAGGTCATGCTGTAACTTTGACGCTGAGACTTTGTGTTTGGCTCACATCATAAGGCAGAATTTCACCAAGGGCCAAGCATTTAAATACACTTTAAACACAGTTTTCAAAACATTCCTATTGCGCCAAGTCAGTTTTTAGAGCCATAAAATAAAATTATGTTACTAAAAGACTGTTGCAATGGTTAGCTTTGCTTATTGAACTATTATTTTAGAATACATGTTGCAGTATCTCTGATATATTAGCTTTAATTGACTATTTTTGTAGATTTTTCGTCGCCTTTTTTCTTTTTTTCGGTTGGAGCATTGCATTTTGGGACATTTATTCCCATTTGGTTTTGCATGTTGTGCAGCTGGAAGGATTTTTGCTTTTATTTATTTATTTATTTATTTATAAATGTTATGATGTACAGCCATGGCAACAAGATTTTATTTTTACAACTGAGAGCAGCCTATTAGCATCTCAATACGGCCAGACAGATATAAGGGGGAGAAGCAAAAGCAAATTAGGTGGATTAGCAGTGCTAGCTTGCAACTGACGGTGTCATCCAGGACATTTTACTATGGATTATCATCGTAGAACAACTCTTTGGAGACACTTGAATGGTATGACATTTAATTAAATATAACAATTTTTTAAATGGAATTATTACGGAATACAAATTTAAACAAGTATGGAACTATGATACTACTGTGTCAAACCACACTGCTCACCATCAGCTTTAGTAACCCGGCCACTATAAATATACATGAGGTGTTGACATCAAGAGCAGTTGGAGATCATCCAACAGGCCAAGTACATTGTTCACATGCAGAGTGTGAATGTATGGCGCCTTCATTAAAGCATCCCGACAGATATTGCATGCGAGCAATTTTGCTGATATGATATGGTATATATTGCGATTTGATAAATTGTGCAGCTCTAATAGAGATCCTTTAATGTAATCATCGGCTGATCAATCAAAATAAAAAAAATAAAATAAATAAAATAAAAAAAAATTGGTGCCGATCAATCAGTTCGCTACGTAACACAGACTTCTGGATAATACTAATAAGCAAAACTTTTTTATTAAATAAGCCTTCTTTAGTGCAACAGTTTATGTACTACAGTTAAACAGCATGATATGAGTATATTTAATCATATTGTCTAATTATATATACTGGTATATATGGCCTGACAACAAAAAATAAATATATATTTTTTGAAATCAGTATTGGCTTTTTAAACATCAGTGTTCAGCCAGAAAACTGAAATCGGTGCACTCCAAGTTTTGTGACCTGCAATATTCTCAGCAGCAGCTGCCTTATATTTGATGCCACATTCATGCCAACAATATTGACACTGCCGACACCAAAAAGGTAATTTAAAGCATTTTTATCCTTCTTTTGTAACAATTGGTGAACAGCGACTTCTACTGGGCTCAATACATTGTTTTTGTCGTAAAGTAAACTGTTTGGGGTAAACAAAGAAAAAAAAAAGCTCTCTCTGCAATGAGTTAATTTGATTTTGATCACTCCGCAAGTGAATTGTCTCCACATGAACTGCACACACCACAGAGTTTTTGCTTATCAGCAGGCTGACTCCTTTGGGGAAATCTGGTTCCCTTCACTGAGGTCAACAAACTGGATGTTTGTCTTTGCAAAATTAAGACAAACACCAAAAGACGCACTGAACCAAGACGCACTGCCAAAAGAGTTCTTGTGAACTTTGATGTTTTTGAAAGGATAGTGGTGGAGGTTATTGATCCTCTGCTCCCTAACACTGACACTGTGCTCTCATCAGTTTTCTACAGCTGCTTATGTTCAAGAACAAAACTATTGATTCGCCAGACTCGTCAAGTCGACTTCCTCTCAGCTCTGCTTCCCAAAAACACAGCAGTCCTTAACTTGTGTTAACCGATGAATATATGCTGGCAACTTTTTCTTATTTTGACATTTATTTATTGAACAAAATCCTCATCATCAAAGTGGTGATTTTTCAGTTTTCTGTACTTGGGTTTGTTGTAAAGTAAAACTCCAACTGAACAAAAACAAAGCAGGAGGCAGAAGAGCCTGTAAAGTTAGTAGGAAAGTACAGGTTACTACAGGCGAAGGCCTATTATGAGCTTTCGCCTGCGTCTGGTGTTATTATCTGTTGCGAGATCCTGCGTCAACGCCAGTCTGGACCGTCACCTGCTATATACCCTGAACTTCTGATTAAATCCAGAGAATTATGTGAGTTATGCAAACGCTAATTACTGCTGACGAGATTACATTGTGCAAGACAAATTGTGACTGAGGGTTGGCAGAAAGCAGTGGGAATCTGATACGGTTCAGATATGTGGAATTATTCTGTTTGCAAAGCAATCTAAGAGGGTTAACCACCAAGCCGCACATGACACCTTGGGTTTGTAATGTACACACATCTACTGTGATTTGGAGAAGTGTTCAGAAAGCCAAAGACATCCTTATATTTTACTGGGATTTTATGTGATAGACCAACACAAAGTAGTCCACACTGGCCAAAAAGTTCTTTTAGGTCTCATCTGACCGTAGCACCTTTTTTAACATGTTTGCTCTTTCCTACATGGCTCGTGGCAAATATTATACCAGACTTTCGTGGCGTTTGCTAAGTAGCCAATCCAAGAGCTCCATTTATTTTTCTTGGCACTGATTGATTGTACACCAAGACAGGAAATAAAGAAGACAGTAGACGTTAAGTTCTGTGGTAGTGCTAAGACAGTCAGAACTGTGCGCATTAATGCATATTAAGGTTTATTCAGTGTTTGAACTATTAAAATAGGCAGTTAGAAGCAGACTTGGTCTCAAGTATTCTCAGATTTTAGTTAGTATGCTAACAAACCAATCCTTAGGGGAGGCTTCAGAACTTGTATTATTTAAACAGTAATCTAGTCGGTCTTAGCAATGAACTGAGTCTGGTGAAGAATGATTATCCCGTGGTTTTAAAACTTGTTTGTGAGGATGAGTTCTTTAATATTTTTTATTTATTTAGGTATTGGTAATGGGCGAGAACAAAAATACATGCCACACTTTTCATGTCTGTTTGCAAAAAAGAAATAAATAAAAAATTCTGTTCCTTTCATTTGACATGTAAGATCTATCCTGTGTTGGTCCACCACACACAGCATTCCTACAAACTTTTCTTCTGGACAACTTCAAATTCAACTTGAACAGACCTGTGGTTCTTAAAGAGTAGTTTTGGTGAAACAATGCACTAAAGGTGATAGTCTTTGGGTTTGTTTATTTATTTATTGTTTAAAAAAAACAAATAAGGTACCAAAACTCTCAAACTGTCTTTACTTGACAAGGATACAATTTTTAAAAATGGCTGGTCTAAGTTACACTCCAAAAATCAGGAGTTTCGATCTTGTTCTAGTTTCAGGTGACTATTTTTTACTTAATGGACATTTATCGTATTGTTTATCGTGATAAGCGTCTCATCATGATAAGAAATTGTTGCCACGATAAATTCCAATTACTGATGTCAGTTAGTTCTGCCATTTTCTCCACTGTTTGTTCAAGAAATATCAATACATTTGAAAAGATGATTAAATACAGTTACTCTGTGCTTTTTAGTGACATAATGATTATTGTGCCAGTCAGTCACAGCCATACCTAAAGTTGTTTAAAAAAAAGTAAGACTTTAATCGTTATCACAATAGTTCCACAAAATATCGTGATAAAACTCTTAAGTCTGTATCGCCCACTCCAAACACACTGATCAAAGGCTTTTTAAGCAGTGCAAATCATCATTATTAAAAAAAAAACCCATCAGGTTCAGCAGCGAAGCAGAGAAAAGCTCCACAACACCCAGTGAGCCCATTACTCCCCACATTTCTGCGCTGATCATATATGCAGCTCGAGCCTGAATAATTCAGCATCCTTCACCTGGCAGGCTGGTTCATATCCCGCCCAGCGGGAAGAGAGGAGGCAGGCGGCCCGCGGAGCCTCCTCACTGCGGCTCGCGGAGAGCCCGCTCTGTCATCCACTCCTGACCTTCTTCCGCAGGGCCATCCTGCTGCTGTCAGCAAACCGTGACACCCCCTCTGACCCCCCCACTGACGTATCGACCAAACATAAATAATAGCGCTTCAATTTCCCTCACACCACCACCACGACTCTGTTCGTGTGGAAATCCAAACCGACCCCCAGTCTACCGCATTGCTACACCAAACCTCTGGGCTTGGACTTGCACAATACCCCCCACCTCCTCCTTCTCCTCCTCCTCTCCCTCTCTCTGATCGCGCCGTTCTCCTCCAGCATGCTGGATCCTGACATGAATACTGATGCATCACGGCTGATCGGTTCATCTCGCACACAGACCCAATAACAATACCTGCACCTCCCTCCTCCACGGTGTGGAGGGAACCTGCACACCGCGGAGCGGCTCGCGCTGTCCGGGACGTGCAGCAAAGATGAGGTTATCCACAGACGCTCGGTGAGCCCTGCTCTCTGGATGCAAACGAGCAACAAAAGCGTTGCGGGCAGCCAAGAAAATGGCGAGATTTGGCGAGGAACGCATCAGCAACAAGAAGCGCAGCTTCATTTATTTTTTTAGTTGTTTCCTCCCTCCGTCCCTCCCTCTTGAACGCAAACCCAGACAGGTGGAGGACGAGTTGTAACAAGCGGCCCCCGGTACCAGGTGCGAACACGGAGAGTTAAGCGCGAGCTGGCAACGACGAATAAAAAGGGGGACAAAAAGGAAAGTCTGAGGTAAAAAGCAGGCAGAAAACATCGGTTCATAGCGGTGGAAGAGGAGGAACGAGGTGCTTTACCTGCTAGCCGTCGCATAGGGCACAAGTTGGCGGACAAACCCCCCCTGGTGTTGTTGTGGGCGTCTTCTCTCCACTTTCCTTCAACTTGACGTCAAGCTAGCGGCTCGGCTACAACTGAAAGCAGCCCGGCTGGCCCCCAGGACGAGCGGAGGAGCAGCACAACAGCCTTCCTTCGCTCCTTCCCCCGCCACGAAGGCAAGCGCCGCGTCCCACCGGCCGCTGCGAACAACGAGAGCAGTGGCTCCTCTCACCGCCGCATGTCCTCCTCGCTTTCGGCTGTTTTCGCACGAGAGTACCGACAGAAAAGTTTTTTTTTAGTCGCTTTATTTTGACTCTTGACAGAAGGCGAGCGAGCGAGCGGTGACGTCGACACGTACCCGCCTCCGCGTGCACACGCCCCCCTGGACGCGGGCAACACCCACGAGAAACAAAGGCCAGGCGTGAATGTGATTTATGGATGAGCGCGCAGGGCCGGCCTCAGGCTGCGTGTGGCCCCGGGCAGAATTTGATTAGGGGCCCCTCTTCCTTTTAGGAATATCACCACTACCAAACAGCATTTCAATTCAGATTTATTGGAAACAATAAAAATAAACAATAAAAAGTATATTCTTGCCAACTTTGCCAATTAAATTAGCTAGATATGTTTTATTACTGTTTCACGAGAAATATCTGCAGAAAGCAGAAGAAATAATATGCAAGGCATTCATTTTGATAAATAAAATGTAGAAAAGTAAGCACACCACATTCTTGGAAGAAGGTGTTAGGTCCAGATATGACCAAACTAGAAAAAAAAAATCTTGAGATCTTAATGTGAAAGATCGACGCAAAGTAATATTTGAGTGGAACTATTGCACTTGTACTCCAAATGTTTTGAATAAAAAAAGCATCAACTCTCAGCACAGCTGTGCAGTTGGATTTAGGTTTGGGCTTTGACTGGGCCTTCCCTATGGACCACCGCGGCTCAAATCCAGTCCTCGCCCCCCCTGCTCTGCATGTTTTAAGTGTACAGCTGATTCAAATGATTGCATGACCATCTAGTGGTGCAGAAGCCTGTTACCAGAATTGAGAAACACTATAGACTGATGTGCTTTGAATGAAATCCCTCCATGTATGTTCAGGGTTGTGCCCCTGCTTAAAAGGGTTTCCCCACATCACAATGCTGCTATCACCTTATTTCACACTAAAATAACCCTTCACAGAACAGCTAGATTTGGATTGAATATATATTTGCATTGATTAACGTAAATGCCCGCCACACTTTTCAGATTTTTATTTGCAGAACACTTTGAATAGAAATCGCTGTCCTTCCGCCTTTCTGGTTAATCAGTATATAAATGGCACCCAATATATTTTTTTCAACAGCAGATGTAAGAAAGTCTGCAAAAGGTACAGGGATTTAAAAAAAAACAAAAACAAATTTAAATAAAAACATTTTTGATCAATTGCTACAATTGTTTTTCAGTGTATTATGCTGCACAGTAAGCATTAGCCAAGCTCAAATTTTATTTGTTAGAGCAAGCATTTGAGGAAACTCTTCCTCAGATATGCACTTCCTTTGGGAGAGCTTTCAGTTTGTTCTTGTCACAAAGGTTTGTTGAAAAGGTAGCAAAACAAATGGTGTCACAGTTTTAAAATGAAAGATCCTTAATATTTTGCAGTCTGTTGGTTCTTTTCGAAGCGGAACCGTCTGACCTGTTCAGTAGAAAGGCCTCAATTTACGGTTTGACTGCTTTGTTTTTGAACCCATCATTCTGGTTCTACTGCACGTTCTGTTGCTGAGAATATTTCGTTTCAATTCATTTCTGTTTATTCATTCATAAATTTGTCGCACGTCATCTGAAAGCAATTCACACACACAAAAAAAGACCCCCATATTCATAATGCAGTCTTATGTAGATTCTCATTGATCCTCGCTAGCAATCAGTACATCAAGATCAGTTTTTTTAGTCAAATTAAAAAGTTTTCTAAGGAACATAGCAGATTGCATGGAGTCATTCACTTCTCCTGGACAAATGGACAATTCCTTTCTTTGTGTTGTTGCCTTCATGTGAATATAGCGACAGCTGAGACATTTATCTCCAGAATAACCTCTCCCCCAGCATGATGCCATCGCTTCCTGCTAACTCTTACCGCACCCATCTTGACTCCACCTCTTATCTACCCCCAGCTCTAATCAAAAACAAGTCCCAGCCTTGAAAGTCTGAATTGTCAACGGCCTTCCGCTGATAAAATAATGCCCTCATATGGAGAGCTTGAGCACACTCAAATAATACCTGCACCCACGCTAACATTTTACTGGACTGGCTGGAAGAGAGCTCCAAAAAAATACATTTACTACACCAACTATATTTTGTGAAAACTTGTTTTCTGAAATTTTTTTAATCCGAAATATTTTTTTTGCATATTTATTAAACTTCATGACATTTAATTAATATTGTGTCATGTCTTATAGATCGTCTATAAAACAGATAATGTGTGAAAAAAATATTTTAAAAATCGAGCTCCTCTGCCTCAGTCAGAAACAACCAATCAGAGCCAGGAGGAGGGTCTTAGCGCTGTCAATCACTCTTGTGTACTTGCCGTTCACATCAGCAAAAATAAATACATTTACATATTTGCCCCTGAATACGTTTTCAAAAGTTTTTTGGGGGCTTTTTTGTTTTTATGTTGCTTTGCTTCTTGTGATAAAGGAAGTCAGAGTCAGACTGGAAGAATCAACAACAGCCTCTAGCAACCGTCTCATAGAGCTTTCCGAAGGTGGAATCTCAGCAATTTGGAGACTTGATTGCAGTCTATACCTGAGACCGGAAAATATCACTCTTGCTTGTGTTTCAATCTAAATGTAAAGGCGGTTTGTTATGGCGTGAATAATTCTCAGTGGTCATTTTTGAGAGCAAATAAAGGGGCGTAGTGAATGCCTGACTCAGTGAGAGCATGGAAATGCAAGCACAAGAGGTGAAAGAGTTTCGTGTCGACTGGAAGGGTGAGTCGAGACGAGATTAGAGATCAATCTAATCTGACACCTAACTGCCAGCTAGACCAGATCAGACGCCACTCGAGAGAGCAGCCCTGCAGAGCACAGGAGGGGCATTTCTATATAATTAGCTGAAATTAAATACTTTTCTTCTTCACACAAATTCCCCAAATGAGAGAAGAAATATTTTATTTGTTTTGGATCAGGAAGAAAATACGTGAGCGGGATTGGTCGCCAATTCTTTGCACATTTTTTCATGTTACAGCCACAAACGTCAACGAGTTCCACTGGGATTGAATTAAATGCACATGAAGACACGTCATAGCATGTTCCCAAGAAAGAGCAGCTCTACTTCAACATATTCACGTGAAGAGTAAAAGTTTTAAAAAAACAACAAAAAAACAAAGTATCCAGCCAAGAAATTACACAAGTAAAAGTAAAAACAGGATTTTGTGAAAATACATCCTGAGTAACTGAACAGAGCATCTAATATGATATAAATGATGGAATCAGGCAGACAACAAATATAAAGCAATGTGTAAATTCTGGTATTTTAAAGGTAAAAATGAAAACAAGAAAAAAACGTAACCAAATTACAAAATAACTAATTCTACCTGATGAAACACTTCTCCAAATCACTTTTTTTCCCCTACAGAAGACATAAATCCTTACAGTAGGTAATGTATACACATGTCAGAAAAGGATAAAGCACTTTCAGTGACAATATCTACAGGACACGGACATTTTACTCAAGCAAGCGTTGAAAAGTAAAGAATAAAAAAAACAAACCAGCAGTAACATTACTCCTAAAAGTCAGTTTCTTCCAAAAAGTTACTCAACTAAATGTAACTGAGTAATTGTCGCACATCAATGGCTGTGAAAAAATGGTTGTAGGCGAGTCAGATTGTTATCTGCACAATAAGTGGAGAAAGAGAGGAGATGACACATACATGTGAAAGTGATCTTATCTCACAAAGGTCTGAAAATCAGCCACCGTCTCCATTCTTGCTCTGCTGGTTATATTTGAAAGCATTACGTTCAATTAAAAAGTTGCTGTTGTTCAGTGTTTTCAGTACAATAGGAAAGGGACTTTGAAGTTGAACCGTGACCTGAAGGTGTCAGTTATGAAAATAAGACTTTTTTAAAAAAAATTGGTACTGGCCAAAATCAGAAGGGGCAGATGAGACTTTTGAAATATCGGTGATCGACCGGAAAAACCGCGATCGGTTCACCCAACTTCATTCCTCCAGCTCTTAGAGCAACTAACAAGACTTATTTATGTCTTGATAGTTAATTAATCATTATATTAGTGTGATTACGCACTGTTGATTATTGATTGTGAGGATAAATATATTATTATAGTCCATTCATTTCAGACGTTTCTGAAGAACAGTGAATTTTTCCCGTCACACAAATGGACTTCAGACTGATAAACATAATGAATGTGACTGATCTGATTTTTAATGCGTCATGTCTTTCATCATATGTAAGCTTTACAAGCTTTTATGACTGAAAATAATAGTGATAATAATAAAAATAAACTACTGACCACTGTCAGAACATTCCCTAGCGTGTGTTTGTACTACGTACTTGAAGTAGTGGCAGGTTGTGCAAAGAGGACACGGACTATGTGAAGAACAGAAAGAAGGAAACAAATTGTCTTTTTGTTTTTTGGGTTTTTTTTTGTATATTTGGGTTTCTGGAGGTATTTTGCTAACTTAATACAGATTTTTAAAAATGAATATGTATTTTACAAAGGGGATTCACCAATCCACTTTTTTTTTTTTTTACTTCTTATACCGATACAAATATCTGAGGTTTTGTATCGGCAGATACCGATCCAATACAGAAAAACAGTGATGAATCGTCTTAAAACGAAAACGTTCGGAAAGCGCAATTAGGAATACTGGATATAATGTAAAATGATATATTTTTTAACATCGTTATATCAGCAGAAAATCTATCCACCCTCAATTTGTATCAACCGCGATACAAATTTTATTTGTTCACAAAATAACAACAAATTTCCTCCTGTAAATGTCTACCAAAAAATGAAAGTCGTCTATTTTTTAAATCTTTATTTAACATCTAAACAAGTTTTATTTAGCTGGAGAGAGTGCAGAAATGGCTCTGGAAAAATACTTTAGACAGTGTGAAAGTATTGATGGGGGTAGCTGCTGTGACAATGCACAACACTTACATTTATGTAAAACAAACAAACAAAATATGTTATTATTTTTCTTTTATGTCTCAATTACGTGCAAACCTGTGACTCGTGGCTCCAAAGAATAACAACAATTTGAAGGAATATATCTGGAAGTCACCTTATGCGACCTTGAATTTTGTATGCAAACGCCTGGCCTCTTCCGATACAAATTGCTAAATTGTTACTCTCCGTGTTGTTGGCATATTTGACGGAGATCAAATTCTACTTTTTTTTTTGAGACGCTCATAGACACACACGGTGTTGCTTTGCTGTTTTAAGGGTCTGCGGAAAACCCCCCCCAAAAAACAAAAAAAAAAACAAGTACCGGGTTTAATAAATGAGTAAATCTGACTATGGCATGCAATAAAACCTGCTAAGTCTTGCCTGAAGGGATTGGTGAGCAGTTTGTGTAAACAGTTGTATTAAGTGGTTGTAAAAGCGAGCCTAGCGCTGACCTTAAGAGGTCAGATGTTTATTGTTGCAGTAGATTTTAAGGATTTATGTTAAACGTTTATTTGTCTGGGCCGAAAGCCCAAATTGTTATTTTTATGTGTCCGTCTACGAGGCTAACAGGGTTATCATTAGCTTTTTATGAATCATACGTCTCATCGGAGCTCCATCCCCGACCCCAAAGAGCTGTGTTAAGGTTTTGCTCTCTAATTGATGTAATTAATTTACACCGTCTTGCTAAGCTAATCCTTTATTTACAAGGTCCGGCTGGGAAATTTCCCGTCCCCTGATGAATTCCTCTAAGTGACCTGTAAAACGGTAATGATGAGAATGAAAGTGACATGGTTTATCATATTATGAGCAATTATCCACCTCACAGCAGGGCGGACCGCTTCCCTCACCGAGATTAAAGACGGGACGGAGGCGCGGTGACAGCAGGGCAGGCGAGATTTATTGCCGACTTCTGCGGCCGGAGCTTGTAAATGCAGGCATGATGAAAGCAAGCCCGGCAAATTTGATCCAGTCTGGGAGAATGAAAGGAGTTGACTTGAAGGTGAAAGTTAAATAGGAGGAGGAGGAGAGGAGAGTGAAAGGGACACTGTGTACACCTTAAGGAGGGCAGGGCAGGTGAGTCGTAGTTCGGACCTTTGCCTAAGGTGGGACAAACCTTTGCTCCTGTTCTTTGGCACAGAGCAGGAGCGATGAAGAACAGCACAGCGGCGCTCCTAAGAGGTGGTTAGGGTGGGGCCATGACCCCTTCTTGAAAAAGCCTGGAAAAATCCTGGCCACCCCTATCAGCTCCTCAGAGAATCATGTCCTCGCCATAGAAAGGCATACAAAGTCATATTCTTCAATGAAGACGTAAATGTAAAACCTAATGAATTTATTTTTTCTACTTTTTTGGCAGCGTACCAATAAAGTTTTGACTGGCCTGGTCTGGCTCCCCTCGTAAAAATGTTCTCCGAGCGCCACTGGAGCAGGACTGAAACTTTATCCTTACGGAGTGTTGAGGAGCCATTTGTAGTCAAACCGGAACCACACATTGTGTGGCAGCTTTTCACATGCTAATGTTATAATGTATATATATTTTTTAGCTGCAGATGCAGTATTTGCATACGCTAAAGGAATGCTACTTTATTGCATTTTAGGGAGTAAAATAATTTCCTATTTATCTCGTCGTGCAGAAAGATACAATATCGCTTTTTTGGGGCCAAGATTTTAACATGTTACATTAGATGAATTAATAACAGATTTTTACGCATTAAAATGTTTTAAATGCAAATGTTTCAGTTGGAACCTTTTTGATAGCTAGAACCTTTGTATTGGGGTGTTTCTAGTACTCCCTTAAATCTGACGCACAAACAACGTCCACAAACAACAGCTATGGACGACAAAGCCGTTCAGCTCGCCCCTCTGGGGCTTCATAAAGCGATTTGGTGGTGCGCTGGAAAACACTGTTGTTGTGTTCAAGTTAGCATATCAGTGCAGCCATTCAAGCCTTTCTTACTTACAAATTAAATTAAATTAGTTACTTGGATTTTTTTTTAAAAATACATTTTTAATAAGCTTGAATGGTTAAATGAAAAATCTGCAGAGTGCACCAATTTTTAAAATCAGATTGTCAAAATAATCGACTGCTAAAATAATCGCTAGCTGCAGCCTTAACATAGTTGTATATTGCCAAAAATTGATTTTGGATATCTTAACTAGCCTAAAACTGGAAGCGTTAAGTCAAATTTAATGTGAAAAGTGAGAAGGCAGCAATGTATTCAAACATTTGGTTTAAGTCGAAGTATCATTGACTGATTCTTTATAATCAGTAAATGAAGTTTATTTGTGTAGCACTTTTCATCTACAAGGCGATTCAAAGGGCTTTACATCATAAAAACATGAAACTTCAAAATCATAGAAGCAAAACAACTGAGAAAACCAGCAAATGTTGCATCTTGCCAAGAACATATGAGATTCTTTTGCGTCGCGAAGGTGAAACTCATGTTTTTAGAAAGAAAAGCAGAACAAATATCATCCTTCTCCACTTGAGCAGTCCCAGTCAGGAGACAGAGCTCCAGACTCACAGGAAATGTCAGCGTCTTTTGCCCTGAGGTCGGGGAAACACGCAGCTTTGATTGGATCTTCCCCCTAGACTCCCTATAAAAACCCAGGGACGATTACGCAAACGCGCGCATAAACAGCCAGCCGAGGAAAGACGGGATTTCACTGACATTCATGAAAATACAGCATAATAAGAAGCTGTCTAGTTTCGTGCTGAATTACTAGAAAGGGCCCAGCGTGTCCGCAGCAGAACAAGCATGCAGGGTTAGGGTTAGGGTTAGGGGGTTAGGGTTATGTATATGTACATTACCCGCATGTACATATACACACATGTGAGCTCAAATGTTGAATGTGTGGACAAAGCTGTAGCCCGCAACACGCTGTCGTTAGTTGTTCACAGAATATTAACGAGCTCTTTCTCTACGGTTTGCGTTTCAGGAGGAGAGTTTCAGAAAACAATTACGAGGCAGAAATTAGTTGTAATCCCAAGAAAACACTTGGCAGAATAAATCATCGCGCCGCCGTCTTCAATTGGTTGCAATAATTGCGAGCCTCCCTTGAGCTCTCTGAGCAATGTTTGAACTCACCAGGCCCCGAAATATTTAATTACCCCAGGAGGAGGCTAATTATTACTTTGTTGCAGGTAGGGAGTCGAGAACGGCTATTATTCAAACAAACAAACGTGCAGTTTAACCGAGTCTTTGGCTTAATTACTCGGTTTGTGGCGCGGGAGGGTCAGCGTGGACGAGCAGTCCAAAGAGCTCGAAGGATGTGAGGAACCCCACACAAGATCAAATTTTTAAAAATTTTTTTTTAATGGCATTAAAACACAGCGGCTGGTGAAAATAATTCATGCTTCTGGAATTTTCCTCTTATTTTGTCAAGATACATCCGCAAAATGAATATACGCTAGACCTCCAAATTCCACAACGGCAAACCTACGACGGCATGGTGATTTATCTGAATTGCTAGAATGGGCAAGAAGAGCGTTATTCAGAGAAGAGCGTTATTCAGTGATGACTCTGGAGGAGCTGCAGAGACTGGCAGCTCATGTGAGAAAAATCTGTTGACAGGGAACTGCCAGTTTCGTAAACTATTAGTCGCAATATTACAAGTCGTATGAGAAAAGTTGTTCCACAAATCTGTCCTTTATGGAAAAGATCTGAGAAGTACGACGGAGCACTTGAGCCACACTTAGAAAAAAAAAATTAAGTTATAATATTATGAAAGTAAAGTCAAAATAATACAAGAATAATGTCATAGTATTATGAGGTCGCAATATGACTTTATTCTCGTAATATTAATCTAAGAAAATAAAAATAATAAAGTAAAATTAGTTTTATTTTCTTAGTGAGGTCCTAAGACTGTCATACAGAAGAATGCTAGCTTTTTTTTTCAGCGCCGGGACTTTAACGCAATTTTCAATTAAGTGTCACATTTCTTCTGCCCGGAAACTTTGTATTTGCGTGTTTCTGGTACGCCCTTAAATCTGACGCACAAGCGACCTCCACACATAGAGACGGACCATTGAGCCGCATCTTGTGTCTCACTGGTGGTTCATTTGTGCTTCATAAAAAAAACAAAAAAAACGATTTGACTATTGTGTTCGGGTTGGGCTAAAACCAAAACTATTCAAGCCTAAAATAGCAGCAGCGCCCAATGCTAACGCCCACAGTCCACTTTTCTAAACAAGCTCCATGAATTTCCAGGGCTTCCTAAAACACTTGGAAGCTGAATGGGTACACTTTGTGGTTGAGCTCATGTGCCTATTGGGTCTGCTTCAAATGTATCTTGAAGAGCTGGTCCGGTCCTCCACATAGACATGAATAAACAGTTTTAGCTGTGGGCCTCCGAGTTAGGATGCTTCCCGTTAGTCCTTTGGGACGACGTCCACTGCAGACCAAGAACCCAGCGGAGAGACTAATCTTTTCCGACATGGAAACACTTTGGGATCCCCATGAGGAGCTGGATGGTGTCGTTGTGGACAGGGCTTCCCTCCTGAAACGGTTACCTCCGCGGATTAGCAGAAGCAAAACATCTTTTTTTTTTTTAAAGGTTTTTGACAATATGTTAAAGGTTTTTGACAATATGTTTGTAAATATGCTGCATCTCGATAAAGGGTGCAAATCTCTTAAGCTTTTCAGAATTCTGTCACCCATCAGTCGTAGGCGTCAAATGTATTTGGATGGAATTTTAGGATGTGGTGTCATGGCAGGCTGCGCGGAGCGAGAGAGCAGACAGTCGCCTCTGGGATGCATCGTGAAGTTTATTAAAACTCGCAAATGGAAACGCGGGATTAAAACGAGCGGGCGCGGAGCTTGAAAGCAAAACAGTCGCGTCCAGGGGGAAGACGATGGAAAACGAGAGGCTTAAATACGGCAAAACAAGTGAAGACAATCAGGGCCAGACACAGGTGGATACAATGAAGCTGTATCCACCAGAAAGAAAAAAAAAAAAGAAAAAACAGAAGCAGGTGGGGAACAGCGACATACAAGCATGATAACAGAATGAGCATGAAAAGCTTGAAGTAAGATACAAGAAAACAAAAGGGAGAAAAAAAAAAAAATTAAACAAATTTAGGCAAAAAAAAGAAAAAAGTCTTACAAACAAAACAATAAGGAATGAACTTAATGTACACAGAAAAGAACCAAAACAGAAAGTCTAGAAGGTCTTGACAGGAATAGAGACCATAGACTCTATAGTTTTTATCATATTATCTTATCTTGGTGTGATAAATCATCATGGAACGTGTAGCAGTGCAATGGAATCGGTCTGACCTGTGCAATGTTGTTTCGAAGAACAAAAAAAAACCTGAGCAAAGAATGAAATGAACGCACAAACAGGGGCAACCATAAATCAGAAACAAACGAATACATAAAGCTCTTCTTCTTCTTTGGTGATTTTATTTGTTTGATTTATTGCTTTTCTAATTGCAGCAGAAGGTGTTGCTATGAGGCATTGACTCCAGGCGAGCGGAATACAAATGCAGAATATTTATCAAAAAAAAAAAAGTAAAAACCAGATCATCATTACAGTATAAATAACGCCACTGTTTTTGTCTAACACATGTGGGTCTCGTGTTGAAAGGGGTGTGAATACTTTTGGAAGCACATTGTTGACATACCGTTGTTGCTAACCTCCTGTTCCAAAATGCTCTCATTGGTTTGGACTAAAATAAGTTCACAGGACCCACTAAAAATCATTCCAAATAACTGAAGCAGAGTGGAAATGTTTCACGAGTTAGTAATGACGCGTTGGGTTCTGAAAATGCCAGCAGAAGGCCATAAAAGAAATAAATAACTCTGAACTAGAGCTGCTGCGGCGTTTTGTTATGCTAATAATGAACACAAGATGGCGGACAAGATGTAATCTTCAAGTAAGCGCACTTAAAGAGGGCCCAGAGCGAGGGAGCTTTCTTTCTTTCTTTCCCAGTCGGTGGCCGTTACATCACGGCGGTAACTCCAAGCATAAGCCAGCATTTATTAAACGACAATGAAATCAGAAAACTTTGAATCCTGCGGAAGAGGAGCCGCCTCCTCCAGGAAGCTTTGAGGCACACTGTGTCATCTTCATGATACTAATGTAAAGCATTTGGCCTGGAACGTGGCTGAACAGCCTGTGCCAGTTCCCAGCATGGGTGTGTGTGTATGTGCGTGTGCGCGCGCGCGTGTGTGTGGGTGTGTATGCGGAGGCGTCAAAAACGGGCGGGGGGGGGTGTAGAAGAAGGGTGCCATAAGTTAGTGTGGTGCCATGTGCAATTCATTCCGCTCCACACCCACACAATGAAACCAACTACTGCAAGATGGAAGAAAAATGCAGAGAAAGGCTTCTTAAGATTAAACAAGATGTTCAGAAAGGCAGTCACACACACACACACACACACACACACACACACGCTCAGCTTCACCTGTCATTCCTTACCTCCACTGGCAGCTGTTGTCAGGACACGTTAACCCCACTTGTCCCCCCTCCCCTCCCAAATACCGTCCCCGGAAGTTTCACGAACGCCATCAGCCAAGAAGAGCTGGTTCTCCTTCTTCTTGACATGTGAACAGCTGGGTCCTTCTGTGTTATGACTCTGGCTGCCACATCTGGTGTATGAGTGCGTGTTTATACTCGTGTGGGGGTGTGTGTGTGTGTGTGTGTCCCTATGAGGATTTGAAGGCCCCTGCCACATCTGGGAGGCGCTCGAGCCGTCCGGGCTCCCCCTCACACGTCTGGACAGCGTCGTGGCGACACCTAGCCTGTCACTCCGGCTTACCTGAAAGCCCACCTCACGATGAGAGGCTGCACAGTGCGCCGCATGGCCGCTTTTACCTGCGGTGGATGCGCGTGTGACCCCCCCCCCCGGGTCTCGGCCCAAAGTGTGGACGCGCTTCGTGTCTGCGTGCGAAAGTGAGAACCCGAGTGTCGGCAGTGGCGTGCATGTGTGACACTGGGCACATGTGTGTCCTTGGGGGCCAGAGGCTCCAGTCTTCACACCTTTTAGTTGAAAACACCCGGAAAGACACACCAGCCTCTGCAAGCCGGAGATTTTATGCAGGTCAAAGACTCTGCTTCAAGTGGGGGCGCTTTAAAGATGACCCTGTTGAAATGCAGCAAACCTGCACAACACATCTCAGGCTGCTTTATCAAAAAAATATGATTGCATATAGACAGTTTGAAGTGTCAAGCGGTTATATTAAAGCTTTCAATGCCTGCTGAAAACTGTTCATACCTTTCACATTTTTTTCCCGTCAAAACCACAAGTTTCAGTTTATTTCATGGAACTGTTTTTTTTGTAAGCCAACAAGAAGTATTGCATAACTGTGAAGTAGAAAGTAAAGTTTTGGGCTTTTTTTACAAATAAGAAGTGGAATACATTCATATTCATCCGGCCCACCTCTACCAGATTCTACGATTTGGAGGGACGCTGCGGCGGTCCTGGCCTGTTTGGTTCCCTGGGCGGACACTAAAGTCGTGTCACGTTTACAAGGAGGCGTCCTCCTTCCCGTCTCATCACCAGGGCTGGGTTGAACTATTTCACACAGATCGCTATATGAAATTTCTATCAGAAATTTCCTTGGATTGCAATGTTGATGTTTCACTTCAACTAGTCCACTTCCAGTATCCGGTTCTTGTATCGGCAGGCGACATGAATACTTCAGAGGAGCATTTGATTCTTCACAAAATACCTACAAAGACTGCCAAATGGCTATAAAAAAAAAAAAAAATACTCCTAAATGGAAATCGCAAAAATCATTGTCCACGGAGGAGACTGTCTGCAGAAAGACATGGCGCTCTCTCTGTGACTGTTTTGTTAAAGCAAAACGGAGGATGCAGAGACAGAGTGTGAACCCTGCTGTGGCGTACACCGAATCGGGAGGGACGGCCCTAGGTGTTCTGTACCGCGTCTGAAAGGTGTGTGTGAATACGAACGTCCCACAATCACGTCACAGCGCATCGACTGTTTGGCTTCAGGTAAAGTACAGGGGAGGCTTTCAAATTCAGCACTTGTTTGAGACCGCTTTCAATGTGAGGTCATTTTCATGAAGCTAAAGCGAATATGAACAAATTATAAAGAATCATTTATACCCCCACTTGCAAAACTGGCTGATCATTCAGTCACCTGCCAGAGCTACAATCTGAAGAATGTTTTCTCTTGAGTTTCAGACCCTCCGTCTAAGTCAAATCTCAAGTCAAGTGTGATTACAGTAGAGTCAGTCTGGAACTCAACTCGCCATCTCTGTTTTAATGTCCAAACTGGTTCTTATTTTTGCATGAATGGTTGAATGACTGAATGTAATATGAAGCGCTTTGGGGTCCTATGGATTTATGAAGCGCTATGCTAGTACTTCTCCACCCAGAAAGACATTAGAACGTAGGTTTCTGAGCCTCTCCGTCTGAAAAGTATAGACAAATATCTATGAAAGAATAATGATTTCCCTCTGACCTTGACATGATAACACGCATGCCAGTGTAGACGTGTCAAAAACACTGTCTGCCTTCTGTGTCCGTGCGAGAGCTGAGTCAGTAGCTATAAGGAAGAGATGGCGGAGAGACGGACACAATGATGCAGCTCTGACCAGCTGAGATACACCAGACTTCTGTGTCTCAATTGGACACAGAAGTCTCAATCAATCCACTTGTTTACCATGCGGTTGTGTTGCAAAATTTAAATTTGGCTCTCGATTGTGACAAGAGCAGCTGACACTCATCCAACAGAATCAGAGTAAACTCCTATGGGCAACAGTGTGATTTGATGCTAATGATACTTTTCAGCTGAGGGAAAAGGATCATCCCTCAGCATGAGCCCAAATTGGTTCTGTGGTCTTGCCCTATTTGTCAGAAGGGTAGTTACCAATACCCAATGCCAGGACTTCCTTTATCCTTCAAACTTGCATTTAGAAATCCAAAATGAAGTGCATAAATGATCTTTGGAATTTCCGGAGAAACAAAACATAAAATAAAATCAAGGCCTCCAAAATTCTTGGCCGTACTTCACTCTGTACGGCCAATGTGAGTCCGACTCGATGTGGACTCGATGCGGACTCAAAGCAAACATCCGCCAGACATGCAGACCACACGCGTAATGTCACACAGCAAACTGCTCAGTGGGAAGCAGTGTTGATGTGTAAAGTGTTTCGTATGCAACACTGAGCTGATCAGGTTGACAGTCAGCGCAAACAGTCTTAAGAAAGCGCAGCAGCTAGACTGAGCATTGCCTGAACTGCAGGAGAAGGTGAACCAAGATACTCCGTGTCATACTGTCACGGTCTACCATGGCAGGCACGGTACGCTGTACTTGTGTAGTACTTTATCAAGTCCTCAGGACCCCAGAGCGCTTCACACTATATTCAGTCATTCACCCATTCACTTGCTGATGGTGGCAAGCTACGGTATTGTAGCCCTGTGGGGCCTTTGACCACCAGCAGTTAGTTAAACAGCATGAAAGGCCGTTGAAGTATCTTGCCCAAGGACACAGAGACAGAGGCAGACGAAATGGGAATCAACCCGGCAATGCACTAATTGCAGGACGAACTCCTACCATAGTCCCTTCAAGTCAAGTTAATTTGTATAGAACATTTCAGCAACACGGCTTAATCATAAAGTCTTCATCTGCTTCAGAGAATACCTTAGTATTTGTTCCAACTCCATCTTCTTCAGTCTGTGCTGTTGTTTGAAAGTTATCCATCCTTTACATCTTTAGGAATGTCGCTTTTAATATCTGCAAAGCATACTTTCAATTTAGAGTATTTGTTGTGGGGAAAGTCTTTGTCTGAGGATTTGTCACTCAAACATAAGCAGAGCATTGAGCGGCGTTGTTTATTTATGCGCAACACCTTTATCTCTGACGTTATCCGCTTCAAAATCCATCACTGGTTCGCATGCCTCAATGAGTAAAAAGCCTGTGGAGTGCAGTAGTACTACAGTGTTTTCTGAGCCTGCCACTGCGTTCCTTTGTCTGAGCCGTGGAGTGCTGCCAGTTCCGAAACCTCTAGATCAGCGCAACATGCATCTCTCCCGGAGCACTCCACCGCTGAAGAATCTCCACTCTAATTAAGTGAGATTACAGCAATTAGCAGACCATTAATCACACCCTTATTAGTTTAGCCAGGCAAAGAGCGGGATGGAAAGATGGAAAGCGCAATGGAATGGAAGCAGGAGGAGGAGGGAGAAAAGTGGAAGATAGAGAACAGGGAGGAGAGAGAAGGGTCTCCTCTTGGCGACGTGGCTTCACACTGCCTTCTGTGTGAGCTCCAGGAGCAAAAACAAAGTCCAGTACGTGTCTGAACTGTATCATGTGGGAGGGCTTTTATTTGCGCTCGGGATGTATGGAAGGTGTTGGCTGGGCTTTGCGAACACCGTCGTGCCAAGTCCAACACGCCCTTGTTCAGGCTCTACATGTGACAGGGGGAAGTGGAGATTTAAAGTGTAATGTGTTGAGTCCTGGAGACAACTGTGTGCTATGATGGTGGGTGGCAGAGAGTGAGTTAGGGTTGGCACAAAGTGTGTGTGTGTGTATATGCATGAATCCATGGTGTTACTTTGTGAGTGAGCGTGTGTTTGTGAGCCAGGGGGAAGAGGTTTTATGTGTGTGCGTGTGTGTCTGTGTGTGTGTTTTAAGGAAGGAGTAAGAGTTAGGCAGCTTCAGTGCGCTCCTGTCTGATCCCAACCTCCATGTATTCTCCACCCCCTTCCACCCCCACCCCAAGCCTCTGCCCCCCGCCCCTCATCCCCAACCCCTTCAACACGCCTCCCCGTAGTCAGCGAGCGGGGTCAAATGTTATTCCCTCCTCGTTGTCACGGTTGCCAATCACCTCACATTCTGTAGCAACTGTTTCCAAGGCAACGGAGAGATCCGGTTGCCAGGCACCCAGAGCAATGCATGTGATTGTTACTTTATTTATTTAATTCTATCTTTATCTATTTGTTCATTCTAAATGCGTCCGTGCCTTGCCTTCACGTGCGCCCTCGAAACACACACACACTAGCACACACACGCACACACACACCCCTGCAAGCATGCGCTGAGTTATCACCGCTTCACACACACACACACACACACACACACACCCCCACACACACACACACACCCTCATACAGTTGCCGTTTTATGCTCACACACACACGCACGTCTGACACGACCTGGGCGCTAACTAAGTAGACCATCTGCATTTACCACAGGTGTGAAATGTGCGCGGCGGATGACAAACAGTGATTATCATAGCAATAAGGATCCTAATCTGAGCCGTGCTCTCCTCCTGGCCTTCTGTTCCCTCCTCTCATCTGCCACATCTCATAGGAGCCGCGCGGTGATAAAGACAGGCCCTAATGAGAGGGCTCTTATTGCACTGTGATTTCCTCCCTCTGTCCCTCGGTCCCCTGCTCTCCCTCCCATCCTAATTTATCCACAATATCTCCTCTGTCTCCTTCTATCTATCCGTCAGTGGCCCTGCAGCCTGAACCCCCCACACTCCACCTTCCTACCCCCCACCCCACCACCCTGGTCCCCTAACACTACCCCTCCCCTCCTGCACGAGCCAGGACTCTTTGTTTGTCTGGATAAATACCACAAGGTAATTGTAATGGAGTGACCCATCGGGGACGAAATTACCGCTATCACTGCGTGGCCGCATTCAGAACACTCTTGTTCATTCAGACTCTATTGTCTCTCTTGCTTTGCTGCTGCGGCTAGTGGAGAATTTGGTATGTGGGGGGGCCATGCAGGCAGAGCCTCGCAAAAGTATTCAGATGCCGTAGGAACTTATGGGGGCTTTGTGTGACAGACCAGCGCAAAGTAGTGCAAAGATATGAGGTGGAAGGAAAATTATGAATGGATTCAGTCTTATTATGATGATGATGATGTTGATGCAAATTCTATGCACTTCAAATCTGGAAAAAACTTCCTTAGAACGACAAAAACTGCTGAAACACTGAGGTCCTTTAAATCGAGACTAAACCATAATGAATGGACAGATTTGATGTGTATTGACGATTTTAACTTAAAATGCAACGCCTTTTATTGATTCTCAAAACTGTTGACTGCATGATGTGTTAAGTTTTTTTTTTTTTTTTGTCAAGAAATAGGAACCTGTTGTTTTTTAATCAAACAAGCCGGCAGGTTATTTCTCTTATAATTAGTACATTTTCATCAAGCAAGAAGCTGAAAAGTTATTTGTAAATTAGTTTTGTCTTTTTCCAAGTGTACCAAGATATTTTCATTCGAAATTATTCCAAAAAAATATGCACCCTTTTCTTTCCACTTCGTCTTTATGCTTTATTTTTTTGTTGTCCATCACATACAATCCTAATAAAATATATGAAACGTTCTGGTTGTAATTGGAAAGAAATGTGGCATTAAGTGGACAGGGCCACGTCGATGTTAGCGCACGTGTTGGAAACATGCTGTTGGTTGTTTCACTGCGTTTTTGATAACTTTTAGAGCACTGAAGCAGTAGATTAATCGCTCTCACCACCATCAGCCCTATAGGAAGGAAGAAAAACAAAAGAAGTAAGATTGATTTGAGTGTTGGGCGTGTAGGCAGTCTTACTGATTATACAGCACTTTACATACACAGTGTAGGCTGTTCACTCAAAACAGGATCTCTGCGAGTGGAAGCAGGGTTAAAAACCCAATGAGATCCCGATTTAGAGCGGGAATGTTGCACCTTTTTGCAGCAATCAATTTATGGATTTGCAGCGGCAGAGCTTTCCGACCGTTTGGCAGCTCCGTCTCCACGGACTAATGCGCCGAGAAGGTTCTTTTGCAGGCGGCGTTGGTTGCCAATGGAGATCTTCGCTGCAGGAACGCGTGATGAAAGTCTCCACGAAAAGTTGCCATTTTTGGAGTGTAGGTTGCTACATCTCCACCGAGGGTGGCACGAAGGAAGCAGCAGAAATAAGTCAGCATGAGGTGCGGCGAGTTGTTTGAGTGCCCGACTGGAATCTTGCAGCTATTTGATTTGAGAAAAAGAACAACAACCAAAATATTCCAATTATTATTCATAGAGCAACTTCAGAGTTTTCTGCAACGCCCAAATATGTCACATTATTGTATGAAGCGTTTGTGGCAGAGTGAAAACTCTTCCTGAAAGATTCAGCATTGGTGGTAAACAGCCATTACATAGAACTTTACTGGTCTCACTGACACTAATAACATCCTTACAGTATTCACCAGACTACTGTACATGTATTAATGCACGCACTAAACTTTTGGGATAGAAACAAGCATCACAGAACATCCAGGATGTTTCAGCTATTGCTTGTTTTATGCCAAGTGGTGTGCACAGACATTTTGGGGGTCAGGTGCTCGTGAAAAGAAGTACTAGTGTGAGATTTGTTTACTGGCGCATCTTGGACGTCTTGAACAAATGTAGGTATTTCAAATTCAAATAAGTTGCTGCTGGCCACGCCCCCTCATCTCAACGTTTACGCTCACACGTGAAAATGGCTGCAAACAGAGGCGCGATTACACAGTCGTACGTCTTTGAAAAGCAAGAAGTGGACCCTCCCGCACAGCCAGCAAGAAATGCACGAAGTGGTTCCTGGGTGGTATGTCCGCAACAAAACACTTGTCTTTTCCAGCAGCCGTTGTACAGCGGTAAAACCAGCTTACCAAACCTACTGCACCTCTGGTTGGGTTGTGTTCGACCCGTACTCTGTCTCACGAGGAATCGTCTCAAACAACCAAGAAAGCAGAGTTTAATTCAACCATCCAGTTTAGTAAAACAAAAAATATGTCATTGCAATGCATAGAGACAACAGAGAAATAGTTTAACATTACGGCGCTGGACCAGAGCCATGAGTCATTACTGGACAACACAGAAAACGTGTCCAGTTTCTTTTTACTCCTACTTTAGCTACACCCTAAAGAGTGCGTTCTCCTGTGAGGTGATTTTCTTAACCTTATCTGTATGTGAGAGTGTGAGTGTGTGTGCACAGGTAAAAGCAAGAGCTTTCAAAAATAAAACCACTGTAACACATTATATGAACAGAACGTTGTCTGATTAAAATAACAAGAACTTAAGAAAATAAAAATCTAAACCCATAACAGTTGCTAGGTGACCGTGCTGGCTTTGCTGCGGTTGCTAGGTGATACTCAGTGCTTAGTGATTTGTGACTTTACATTACAGGTTTCTGAAATAGCTCATTTTCCAAATCTCCCCCCCCCCCAAAGAAATGTACTTATTACCCAAATTGTGTGAGGTTTTTTTTTTTTTTAAGTGTTTGGGATGTTTTTGGAAGCAGTAAAAGCCCACATGGACGTACAAAACATGTGTAAAAGTTCACATTTTGCGTAATACATCCCCTTGAGCAAAATCTGACATTTACAGCTCCGGAAGAAAAAAATTAAGAGATCACCGCAAGATGATCAGTTTCTCTGATTTTACTTTCCATAGGTATATGAATAAAACGTTTGTTTTATGTTTGAGTAAAACGAACGTTGCTCTTTTATGAACTACTGACAACACGTCTCCGAAATTCCAAGCAAAAAGTTCGAATTTATGTACAGAAAATGAGAAATGGTCAAAATAACATAAAAGATGCAGTTCATATTCATTTAGAAACAACAATGGTGACGTTTTAACTCGGGAAAAGCTCAGAAATCAACATCTGGTGGAATAGCAAGCAGGTTTTCAACGGGGTTCAGTGCAGTGGGCTCTTATTTATTTATTTATTTATTTTCCAGAGCTGTATACTGACTGGACAGAAAATACTTCGCAACCAGTTTTCATGTATCTATAACCCCAAGTCAGTTTGATAGATCAGCATTCTTCTCTCTTCTCTAAGATGGCGCGCAGAGGGCATAAGAGATGGTACCACCACTGCAAACCGTGCCAGTGTCTGGCATGTGGAGTTTAGCAACATCTGGCCACTTTGACAACCGTACGCTCCACAATTAGAAATATCAACCCAGCATCTTGTAAATCAGAGACTTCCTCTGTGCCTGGGAAATCTTGGTATTTTGACCGGCTGTCAGTCGCTCCAGAAACAGCGAGCAACACGGTCCAATCCCTCCTGCCCCCTGGTGCCTTGTCTAGGCCGCCTCCTCGCAAATCAAATAACCCTTTGCCAATTTGCATGTGTATCAAATCACAGTCAAAATCTGCGCGCGTAGCTATTTCAGTCAGCGAGCGTGTTTTGTGTAACGCGGCTGTTTACCGCATGCATCTGAATGAGACGGAGCCCATTCAGCCCAGAATGTGAGTTCCACACTGTTGAGGATTGTTTTCATTTGGATCCGTTTGAAAGTTTGAGCTCTTGGGCGAATTTGATTGAGATCTGCTTGCAGGACTGAAGTGTTGGCTCGATACAAAAACATGTGTAGAGTGGTTCTCTGAGGATGAAGGATGCACGATTCAAAAATTCTGGACAAGTTGTCATCAACATAAAATTTTAAAAAAATCTTGATTTTATTGGTTGTACCTGACACATTTGAGTTAACTCAAAGACTAAAGTTAACTCATGCACATTACAGTGCATTAATAGGTAGGCCGACACATCAGCAGTTTAAAACGACCCAAGTCAGATGGCTCCATGCTGGTTCCAAATATATGTACTGTAAATTCTGAATGTTCAATTATTTGAGCACTCTTTCCATTTCGACTATAGCAAAACATCACACTCAATATGGTCCGTTGAGTTTTACGTAAGGTAAAATGTTTGTAAATCATGCAGTCATTACAAAACCACCCAAAATCTCTGCCGCCCCCTGCAACAATAACAACAAAACAAACAGTCGGTGCCCTGGGCTACTGCCCTTTTAAGTCCTTCCTAAAGTACATTTGTAACATATGTGCAGCTCTGGAAAATAATTAAGAGATCACTTAAAATGATCAGTTTCTCTTATTTTCGTCTTTAAGGGCACATGTTTGAGTAAAGTGAACATTGTTCTTTTATTCTATGAACTACTGGCAGCATGTCTCTGAAATTCCAAGCAGAAATGTTAGTATTTATTTGCAGAAAAAGTGAGAAATGGTCAAAATAAAGAAAAAGATGCAGCGTCTCGGACGTTGAAAAATGCAAAGAGAACAGGTTCGTATTCACTTAGAAACAACAACAACTCAGGAAGAGTTCAGGACTCAATATTTTGGTTTTCAGTGGGATCTTCATTGTTCTCCAGAGCTGTGTATGTATATTTGGAACAGATATTCGTTTCCTCCCACTCTGATGTACCACACGCAATTTACATTCATAAAAAGCTTAAAAAAAAAATAAAAAAAAATTTATAAAAAGCACGAATAAATCATGTTTTATTAAACAGTTAATTTATTTCTATACATCAAGCCCAGAGATATTACAGTCATCCTTAACCCGCCCTTTTCAGCGCCGTCCTCCCACCGGAAACAGCGGAGGACGCTTTTTGTGTCACTTTCCCAGCATTCATCAGACACTGCAGGGAAAACAGAGCAAGTGAAGCAGGTAATCGGTGTGGGCAGGGAAATCGATGGCAGCTTTAATTGCCGCGTGGAAGAAGCGACGGGGACGTCGCTCTGACGCTCGTGCGCGGCGGCGGCGGCGGCAGCGGCGGTGGGGCCCCCGGGGTGGCGGAGTCTCCGGGGAGGGGCGTGGAGAATCCTCTTGACCGTGGGGAATCTCCCGGGGCTTTAGCGCGCGAGCACAGACACGGTTTCCGTTAAACAAAAAGGGAGTGGGGAGAGGATGGGGGGGCTTTTACAGGGATGAGCCCCAGCGTCACGTTCGCCCACTGTGAAAATAGAGGGATTTGAATAATCTTATTACACCCTATTACAATAACACTAATATGATCCAGGGCCTCGCGGGGCCAGACGGGGATGAGTCGTGCCCCCCCCCCACAAAACCCCAACCCAGCACTGCAAAGATGTGAGGATCGTTTTTAGGAATCCTTTCTGGTTTTGTTTTGTTTTTTTCCCACTCATGCCGATTTAAATCACTTTGAAACGTTTTGACACGACTAAAACCGTCATTCAGAGGTTCGTGCGAAATGAAGAAAATGTCAGATCTGCACCTTTAAAAGCAAATCTGTGAAGGTGCATTTGCACAGCACATGCAGTGCTGTGCAGGTGGATTGTTTTCGCTGTAAAAGTATGAAGTTAGACTGAAAAAAAAGAGAGAGAGAGAGAAAAAAATAAAAATCCAGTGTTTAAACTGACGTACATCAATGCAGTGGGGGAAATAATTCCATGTCAAAAGAGATAGTAACTTTTTTTTTTTTTTTACTTTATAAAATGTATTTATCAATTACTGCATACAAATCAAACATTACAGACTAACAAACAGAGGTGTTGGTCTTTTAAAATAAACAAATTAGATAATAATAGAACAAATAGAACAATAACAACGTTAACAAAATCTGTGTCGGTGCAATTTCACCTGTTCATTTGTCTTGGACCATTATCTTGCTAGAAGAATTGAGTGCGACTCATTTTCAGTTCTCTGGTAACATCCGACAGATTGAAGAAAAATAAAAAGAAAGCACCTGGCTTTTACATGACGTCACAGGATTCCCGGGGTGTTTGGAGGAGAAACAGGCCCACAGCATCACACGTCTCCCACCGTGCTTGGAGGGTCAGCTTTTGTCTCATCTCACCAAATTCTTTGCCAAAAAAAAGAACTTTCTTTTGCCAATACGTATTTTCTTTTTGCTGACAAAATAGACGCAGGCTAACTAAAAAAACCATCCAGAGTTACTAAAGCTATGATAAAAATAGGTTTTTAACTAATAATAATGAGACAAAACTGTTGGGGGGGGGGTAAAAGTTGGTCATGTAAAAATATGGGATAAGTCTGAAAAATGGCCAGTGTGACTTCATTTTACACTGTAGGAAGTGAATGAAATGATTTATTTAGCAGCAACATGGTGCTTGTTGAAAAAGTGAAAGAAGCCTTCCTGTTACATACATTAAATTTATTCAGATCAAACACATCTAATAGTAATACTGCACGAACATCAAAACAGAAAAACAGCTTTTGAAGGAATAAAACTTGTTGCGCTGGATTCACGTGTTAAACTGTGATACTTAGAAAAAAAAGAAAAAGAAAAGAGGAGCATTTCTCATAACAGCAGGATGTCGCTAATGTGAAACAGCAGAAGTAAATCTCCGCGCGACTTTAACTCCGTTTCCTCTGGGGATAAATGTTTGATGCAGACATGAAGGATGGCTTTCCTTCAAAGATGTAACATTCACCAGAAATTCATTCCTCCGTGAGTTCACAGTTCAGTCTGATATATTTACCACAAAATCACACACTAGAAGGCTACAAATAACTAAAACGTGACTAAAACGACTTTTTTTCCCCCCTCCCCAGCAGAATTAAGCAAACTTCACATTTAAGCAGCTTTCGACAAACATACGAAAGGCGATGGTTGTTGCTAGGTAACCCCAGTCAGCCGCAGTTCTCTAAAGTCCGCCTCCAGCCTCTTTTAACACTTTCAGTTGACTTAAACTTTTTAGCTACTGATGTAGAAGCGTGTCGGCTTCAGTGCAGCTCGTCCTCGCAGCATTTCCCCGACTCACGCAGTTACATGCTAACCAGCATGCTCTGTTTGACTGTCTGACTTTGAGGAGCAGCTGAAAGGAATGAGCGTCCAAAATGTGTGAGTAATGAATTAGAAGTTCTCTGTGCGGCTTTTAGAAAAAGCAGAGCATCCATAAAAATGTGTTATGTCCCTTTATTTGTTTGAGGATTTCATAAACATGGGGTTTATGAAATTTTTAAAGTGTCCATGCACTTCAAATATTTTACCAGTAATGAGTGGAGGATTGACGGCAAAACATCATGAGTCCCATTTGTCAGATTAAAAGTACCTTTTGTGTACATACTTATCACTAAGCCCACAATTCTGTTTTTAAAAACGTGTGTGTTTTTTTTCTGTTGTTGTTGGTCGATTTAGTATTTGAATTTGAAATGCCACGTTTTCATTAGACACTGGCTGGAAATCATCGTGCTTAAGACAAATGAAAGTGTTAAAATGTCAGTCTTTTGTCTAATTGATTTGCAAAACGTTTCATTTGGCAGCGGAGTTACTGAAATGAATGAACTTTTCAACCATATTCTGATCAATTGAAGTTTCAGAAAAACGCAGAATTTCTGAAACTCCGCCTTCAGGAAGTTCATCACAACATCACGCCTCTATTGTTCTGTTAACCCTTTGATAATGTTTTTTACCAGCGTTGCTGAAAAGGAGCTCAGCTGATGTGTGGCTGCACCAGGTACTTGCTAACTACAGCTAGCTAGTCTGAAGGGGCTGAGTGGAGGAGCACAGGGGTGGAAGGTTGGAAGCTGCAGCTCAGAGGAGGAGCTTCATCCTGGAAGGTGGGGCTGGGTCTACCCATGCCTTTTGCACAGCTCAATTCAATTGTTTCTCAGACATGCATGAAAGCATCAAGGCAACATTCCTGCTATGTTTTTCATCAAGGAATAACATTGTAACATGTTGTAAAGCTCAAAAAAGTTGATTTTACACAATCCTGCCCCTTCACCTCCCCAATGACAGGCTCACATTTTGTTGTGTCGACATCTCTTCTCATTTTGGCAGAAAACCAGAGTCGGTGGAGCAACATTTACCTGCTAAAAATGAACCTCGGAGGTAAATCTGGACGAGCGTCCCCCTCACAGATGATCTGCCGGTCCGTCCCCCTCGTCCCCCGTTTCTCCTCCTCTGCCTGTCCTCGGGGCAGTCTGGGAGAAAACAGCTGAGATTTATCTGTTCCCATCTAAACGCGCTCCCGCCCCGTGGCCCCTACCTGCCCGCCAGCTTGTTTGCCTCGCCCCGTCCCCCTCCCCCCCGCCGGCCTGTCTGGATATTGGACTTGCTCTTTGACTGTGACCTTATACGCGACGAGCCACAGGATCCAGTGCGACTGCGTTTGGGCCCTCTGTCCTGTCGTGCGGAGTCATGTCTCGCCGCCGTGCCCCTCCCTCCGCCGCCACCCCGCGTGCACTTATTGGATTCTCCCTCTTCTCTTGCACGCTGATAAGGGCATCTGTCAAGCGGATGAACAATCAGAGCTAAAAAGGTGTGTGATGCACGCTTGGAAGGAGCTTACTTCCCACTGAGAGGCTGAGAGGAGGATGCTGTAAGAGAGGTGGAAGGACTGAGGAGGGGAAAGAAGAAGAGGGGACAAGTTTGGGTGAGGATCTCGGGGGTGGGGTGAAGGCGCCCCGCATCGGGGTGAAAGCACATCCGAGGACGATGGCTTCCGCTCAGCTACGCGTATTCTCAAGCAATAACATCGACATCTGTATTATCAACCCAAGAATACCCGTGGTCGAGACGGGAGCAAGCGGTCACTCCCCTCCACCGTCTCTCCTGCCTCCCGTCACCTCCGTCGTCCCCCCACACAGCCGCCCGCTTGGCGGCGCGGCAGGAGAGAGCTGGAGGGGAAAATGGTGGAGGTTTCCAGAGCCGCTCCAACCGTCCAGGGTCCTGCAAGGAGGAAGCAGAGAGAGGACAAATCATGTGGGACTGACTCATCAGTTAATTAGGCCTTAAGGTATTGTTCTTCAGATTGAATGTTAATTAGGAAACAAAAAAAAAAAAAAACAGGAGAAAAGGGCAGACATTTTTAAAGAATTGGGCGTTTTCTCAAACGTTTTCAGCCTGCAGGGAAAGTAAATGACATTGTGCTGCAGGAATTTGCGAAGATTTTTACACTACAGAGATTAAATTACACATTTTTTTCTCACTCTCTCTCTTTTCTTGCTTTATCTCTTTAAAGTCAAGCACTACCAATTCATCACTATGGAAACATCGCTCAGCTTTATCTGGACGCAACTTAGAAGTGGTGGTTCTGGTAAAAAAAATAAATAAATAAAAACCTCCCTCCGGAGCCTCTAAGCATAAGAAAAGCATTATGGTTTCACTGTTCTCAGTCTGCATATTGAAGTATCTTTTCTCAGTGTAAAAATGACCTGAAGCGTCTTTCCATCAATCTGGACCTGACCCAAAGTTCAACATATGGTGAATTAGCCCTTTAGTTTAAGCAGTGACTTAAAGTTGAAGAATCAGAAGAGGAAAAAAAATAGATTCGATCTAAATTAGCCATTACAATCACCACAGCTATGTTTTTATTACTTAGAAACTCAGAAAATGCAGCGGTTTTTTAATTTCCGGTCAGTGAACGCACCATCCCTAAACGCAACCAAGCACACTCTTCAAAGTGGATGCTGTTACCGAGGGGGAGATAAAGACGTAACGCCGGCTAGTTTCACTATCAACGAGTGGCATAGAAATAAAGTCAGAGGAAAATATGCAAATTCAGAACAACTAGAAAACACTTGTGTGTATTAATAAGTGGAGTCAAACTGAGAACCACTCAACTCAGACAATATCCAAACATAAAACATTTCAAATTTTCATATTAGTATATGATTTTAATGTTTATGATAGAATTATTCAATTATTATTGCTGTTTTTGCTATTGACGGTTTTGTTCTTGGTGATAATTGTTGTTCATCCACTCCAGTTAAAATTAAACTGATTAAAACATTGGCTAACCGTTAAATAACAGTTCATTTGTTATACGTATGTATCACACATGTAATAACTGCAAGATTATGTAGGTGAATATTGATAAGTTATATTTCCACCCACTCTCTTGAACACGTAAAAACGAAAGTTTTGACTGTATGCGTCATGATGTGAGCATTTTTTGTACATATTCCAAAAAAAAAAAAAAAAAAAAAAAAGTGAGAAAAGAAAAAAAAAAACAAACAAACAAACATGTTGAGATGTTAATATGTTTCGTTCAGGCTGCGAGAGAGGGAGAGAGAGCAAAACTTTCAGCAGACAACAGGATGGCAGGATGTATCAAAGAAAGACTATTTTTGAGCTGTAAACCTTTTTCTGTGACGGAAGGCTCGGGACTTAAAAATGCTGGAACCATTTCAGAAAATTCCCCATAATGCAAACAAGCAGATCTGCTGCTGTGCTAAAGCTAGCTGCACTTATGGATCTAGCTGCTAACACAAGATGCTAAAGGCAGCTTAAATGTCGGCTCTGTTGTTGCTTGTTGCTGCAACTCCCGACTGTATATCATGGCTCATAAACAGAAATCAGAATTGGATGGAATTGATCTTGGCAGCTTTACGGACACCGGATTGGAAGTCGACCGCGAAACGCAGAGCGTCTAAATCAAAATCCATTTGGTGCAAACGTCTCTTTTATTTTGGCAGCTGTTACCGTGGATTCCGGTCATTTCTCTCTGCTGGACCTTTTTTCTCCAGTGAAACACCGACCGGATCTGCAGTCAGCAGCAGGCAAGCAAAACGTGTGAGAGAGAAACAGAGAAACAGAGAGAGAGGAGAGAGGATGTGACGGACCATCGTCCTCACACAAATAGTCGTTTTGTCACCGTTGTGCCAGGGTGCAAGAAAGTTACTTTTCTCGATTTGCCCCCCCCCCCTCTTCTTCCTTTCACTCAGTGCTCACGGTAACCTGGCTGGCTGGGAGCTTTCGTCCCACTGTTCTATCAGAGAGCGTCACACCGGAGCCGCGTTTTCATCGACCGTGTAACTGTGCAAACTGGAGTTACGAAAAGAAATTCACTTCATTGAAACGAGACGATTTCTGGAGAAATCTGGTTCTTAGACGTTTTCCCCCAGCCTTATAGCGTATTTCACAAAATAGCAACGTAAACACTTTTTTCACGTCACACCGGTCGTGATCGACAACCGGATGTTACTAGCTGATGGGGAGGACGAAGAAGAAGACGACAGGAAGTGATTTTTAATAACTTATTCGAAAACAAGCTTATTTACATGTGACTTTAGTTTTGTTTTTTAATTAATGGAGGAAACACCGCTATTGCAAAACTGTGGTTTTTCAACGTTAACGGGATATTTCCGCTATTTGCACATCTGTAATGAGAACGCAGCCACAGTGCCACAAACAGTAGGTATGCTACATGCTAAGCATAGGGGCGCCGCGGCAGAGGGGGCGCCAAAACAATGATAGAAGATTTCTGGTTGTCATTTCCGTATTTAACAGCTGCTTGCGCTTTGAAAACGCACAACAAGGTGTCAGCATGCACCTCAGACAGGAGCTAGCTGCATCCTGACAGGGACACAACCTGTGGGGGGGTTGGAGGGGGATAAAGGAGGGATACAATTTAAGCTTTGAGGAAGGCAGAAAAGGAGGGGAAGAAGGGAACAAAGCAAGGAGGGAACGGAGTACGTAAAATGTCAAGGAACAAAAAAAAAAAAAAAAAAAACAGGAGATGAGAGAGAAGAAATGGATAGTCAGGGGGGATGGGGGGTATCGGCTGGGCTCGGACTGTCATTCAGCGATACGATTGGCTGTGTCAGGGGTAGATAAGCAGCCCCTCGCATCCCTCACTCTGCCCCTCGCATCTTCTAGGCTTCTGGAATCAAACGGCGGAGAAAAGAGACGAGATAAAAGGAGAGATTCCTGCTATTATTCTAAACACCTCTGCATGAGAAACACCATGCTTTCTCAAAGGCTGTTTGGTGGAGGGAAGTGCAGTTATGTGGGGAGCTGAGAGGGTGAGGGAGGGGATGGAAGAGTGGATAAATGTTCAGCCGGTTCTTCATTGGAGGTTGCGGTTGGGCCCTTTGTGGACGTGCCGGGTCCCCGCGTCTTTACAACTCTCTCTCTCTCCTTCCTCTCCTCCTCCTCAACATAAGCTCTCACATTAGACGGCATCAAGGCGGAGAGCGACTCACAGATCATCTCGTCTTCCAGCTCTTCTGGCCGCCCCAAAGGCCCCACCAGGCCCCCCGCTGACCACTTCCCCTGCGTCAACCTAATCCTTCACCCATTACTATAAGCCCCCACAACACACTGTATAGATCTGCAGGATTATGAAATAGGTAGGTATTATAAGGCATTAGTGGAGCTTAAACCCTCCCATCTGATGAGAGCCTGGAACTGTTGCTGCTCCGAGACTCGGAGGATGATGTAAAGACTCGGATCAAAGATCCGGTATAAAGCCGGACATATGGAGGATTGATCGAGGCGGATCTGAGCGCGCGCCGGGATGAGTGGAGCGAGTGTGTTTTAACAGCCCGGTGAGGATACAGAGTAGTAGAAGAAGAAGAAGGGGCCTCAGATTCAGACAGACTGTCTACATGCGCAGGCATCTCTGCTGTGCTCCCAAACAGCTCCCCGCCACGCATCGCATCAATTATTCAGCATATTTATCTATGCAATTTGACGGCCTCTCCCCCCACAATACTACCCCCCCTCCCCCCTTTCCGAAGCTCAGAACAAATTGCGGAAGCGGCTAATATCGCCCGAGGCTCCGCGGCTCGAATCGCTGCGCCTGCGGGCCCAGGAGGCCGAGCACAAGAGGTTGTAAACAATCACTTGACACTCGCCACTTTCTGCGCATCTCCTCTTTTCCCTGATCCGGTGGGGGCCAAACGGAAGCTGGGAGCTCTCGCGCGCACCTCCGTTGTAAGGGGGCCCCAGGGGGGCGGCGCGAGCGAGCCCTGTTTTAACGGGAGACCTGTGGAGCTTTTCAGAGCAAAATCTAAATACGCATCCCTTCCTCCCCCCATTAATATACACAGGCGCACACACATACACACACACACCTCATTTCTTCCCTCCAAACCGCCATTTAGCATGACACACACTGAGGAGCCAGGGTAGCCAATTATCAAACAGATGTCAATGTATGCCTTACAATACTAAGGGGAGCCCAATTACCACACAGATGTTTTGTTTTCCTTCTTCTTTCCACCCAACATCCTCCCTGTTCCACAGTCTCTAAGGACGAACCCCCCACCCACCCCCGCTCCAACATACACACACACACACCCACGCACACATGCAGATACTCCCTTCACACTGACGGAGATGCACTCACTTCTTCTTTTGTTCCAGACAGAAGTTACCCTACAGCCACTGAAAATCAATGAACAAACTTTCTTTTTCTTGTTTTGCAATTCAAACAGATCACTAAGGTGTGAGGTGTAGCCTTTAAAGGGGAGGTATTATGTGACGCTTTACATTATGTTATAATGTCATTGCCTCATCAAAGACATTCCTTCATCCTTTGTTTGAAAAAAAACAAACAAAATCCTTTAATCTGTCCTGGCAATCGCAAAGCGTCTCTCGCTCGGCTCCTCCAGACTAGCGGCAGCAGCAGGTAACATACAACTAGTGGAACTGCGTCTCTGCCGAGTTCATAATGTGAGCTACTAATCAGTGCAGCGCCGGTAAAAAAATAAAAAATAATTATTGTTAAAAACCTGGTTGTGGAATGTTGCTTCTCCTCCAGACTAGCAGCAGCAGCAATTAGCCGAAACGTGGTGAGCTCATCATGCAAACTACTTCTCAGAGAAACGCTGGTAGAAAACGTTGTTGAACGCTCCACAGAAGAATGTTGTTGTGATGATTTCCGTCAGAAAAGGACGGGACCTTCTTAAAGCAACAGAAGCCCAATTTCCAGGTGCTAAAATGCAAAGTCAAATTTATTTCATGTCATGTTTGATTTATACAGCATCTTCACAACAACCGGAGATAACATAGTGACTGTATTATGCTCTAAAATGATGCTACGTGCCTGAAATACACAGCACACTGCGCCTCTAAGTTCATAAACTGTTAATATTTTAATGCACAAACTCTTTGTGTTTTTCTCTACATGGTCAGGAGTTGGATTTTCTACGTTCCTAGACGGAAACAGTCTGAAGATGGAATTTCAGCAGAAACATTTGGAAGCGAACAGTCTGAGTGCACATCCTGCAGGCTACACGTATGCAACATAAGAAACCTTGCATGGATATGATCTTTATTTGCTCTTTTGTCCATAATTTCAGATGAATTGGTTCAGGAGGCAGAAGCTAATTGCTAACCAGAGAGGAGCCAAAAAAAAAAAACTGAACGGATTGTCATATACGAGTCCAACGTTCAAAACATCCGAGATGTTTACACAAACTCAATTTACTGACTCTCACAACCATCACGCCATTTGCTTGTACCAGTTCTTCAAAAGAACCCAATGATATCAAACAAAGGAAATGAAGCCTGCGCGTCAACAACAGCCTTCCTGTTGGAAACACAAACTGAAAATGGGACAATTTTTTATCGTCTTTTTTAAAAAAAATTTTTTTTACTTTTTCTAATTTTGTAAAATGTTTTTGTATTTACAAAAAAGAAGAAGAAGAAGAAGAAGTTATGAAATTAATATCACGGCCAACGTTTATTTTGCACTTGCATCATTTTATAGTTTTGATTTTTTTTTTTTTTTTTTCTCTTAGTTTTTGGGAGTTTGAATTTGAACCCACTGTCATTCTCTACCTGAAAGTTCATCTCCGTTTTGGAGACAAAGTCGATTTTCTGTAACCTAATCTCTGTCAGCTCTGAAGAGGTCGCGTGATGGTTTGATCAGGGGGTCAAATTTCACAGCAGCTATGAGCAGTCAAAACGCAGATCAGAACAAAAACACACGGTGCCTCCTGAGCCAAATCACAGGTTTTCATAAAATATTAACTTATATTTGAGCTGTCCTTTTTTTACATTTTTTTTTATCATTTATCGTAACAATCAATTAAAAAAAGATGAAGAAACAAAACATGCAAGCAAGCAAACGAATGCACAGTTTGCAGAATACGACAGTAGAGCTAGAATGACCTCTTATCCAGACTAGTTGGTCTGGGAGACCAAGTCAATGAAAAGACCACCAAAGACCACCGTCTTCAAACAGCTCCAGTCCCAAAACATCACAGCTGTTTCTGTGAATGGTGCCTCATGAACCTTTGAACCACTGTCACGCTACCATTGGGTGGCTATTCACACAGGAAAAGTGTGGGAGGAGACTTTATGCCACCAATGTCAAACATCTGCCTCATTTTGTTTTCTTCCTTTTTTAAACCCTTTTGCAATTTCCACCACTGAGCCTTTGCCCCAAATTGCCACTGGAGTCATTCCTACTTTCATTTTGTGTCTGCACCAAAATCACTTTATAACCACATACTCAAATCATTAAATATTAATTTTCCAGTATTATGCCATCCAACTGATTTTGTTTTTCTTTCATACCCCACTTACACAATTTTGGTTCTTATCTCAGGTTAAATTTGATGACAAGTGAAGACTCAGAACCCCTCAGGTCAGAACAATCAATCCGGGACGTTCGACTCAAATGTTTCGCAGTAAATTTTCACGCTTCAGTTTCAAAATGTGGATATGAAACAACCGAAAAGAAACAGATGAAGAAGAAAAAAAAGACAAACTGACCAGCAGCTTTATTTTTTTCTCTTTTTACAACTATAGGTACAATCATTTTTCTTATTCTTTGTTTCTCTCCACTTGTATGTTTGAATCTGATGCGATCTGTTGAGCCACTTTGTCAATATGTTCACTCGCGTCATTTCAGTCTTTTGTGCAGCATGTCTAACCCCACACTGCAAGGCAGCCAGTCCTGCTCTATTGTTTGCCAAGACAGGAAAAGATATGTTCGTGAAAAAAACCCCCAACAACAACAAAAAAACAACAACACAGCAATGGCAGAAAATCCTGTGGCAGCTTTGTGTAAGAAGTTCACCGCAGACTGTAGCTTCAGCCTCAGAGAGCAAATAATCTGGATTTAAACTGAACATAGAAGTGAAGAGAGTCATCTGGCTGCAGGTAAAAAAAATAAATAAATAAATAAAAATAAACACCTTTTAGCAGAACTTATTTGAAAAAATCCAGAGCTCTTCCTTTGAGCTCGATCAGGTTTCTCACTTATTTGACCCTGGACTTTTTCAGCCCAAGTTTAGCATCAACAAAGCGCTTTCGGTCATTCCACTCCATCAACCTCAGCCACGTTTCCGTGTGTTCATGGCAACTTTTACAAGAAAAAAAAAAAAAAAGTTTTTTTTTTTTTTTTACCTTTTGCTTTTTTGCATTGTTCACACAAAAGGCAACATGACTTTCTTCTGTGTCTATGCAATGGAGATTTGCTGGGGGGGGGAGGGGAGATGGTAATGTCACTCAACAGGGTGGAGGGAAGTGTGTGTGTGTGTGTGTGCGTGCTAGCGATGGGCGGTGGGCAGCAGAAGCAGGAGGAAAAGGAGGAGGCCGCAGATCAGGACCGAGGACAGCTCCCGGTGGTGTCTGCGTACTCGCTTTGCCGCGTTGCTAAATGGAAGTCTGCTCTTGCTCAAAACACACACACACACACGCTCGCTCTTTACGCTAAGGCACACATTTTAGTGAGTGTACAAAAAAGAAATGGTTTCAATCAAATGCATCCAACCACACACACACACACGCTCACACACGCACACACACATACACACAAGCATGATTCTTGTCCAGACTCTAACAACAATTTAGTAATCAGCTATTAGCTCAGTCCCATTTCCCCTCTTCATCCATCTCCACTAATGGATTCCCAAGGTTTCGACCAAGCTTTGTGTATTTCCTCCTCCCTCCTGTTACTAGGGGCGGGAAAAGGAGGGGCGGGGGACAGAAGAGAGCCTAAAAGAGGGAGAAAGCCCACATGAAACCGAGGAGATAGAGAACTTTACGTCTCTCTCTCTCTCTCTCTCTCTGCTTGATCAATAGGAATTTAATGGACAAGGATTGAGTTCAGGGAGTTCATGCTTGCCAATGTGCCTGAGGGGCTGAACACATGCACGCTGCGAAGCAGGCAGGGAGGCTCATACACACACACACACACACACACCCACGCACACATACACACACGCACTCATTCAATTTCATGTTCTTTCCCCATGGCACACACGAACACGCACGCACACACGCCGGCGCACCTCATGCTGCCAAATGCTCTCACACAAAACACAAGCTGTGAAAAAAAAAAAAAGCTACCAGCTGAATTGCAAATGCTGTAAAGTCAATGGATTATAAGATCCAGGCTGAGTTTGCTCTGATACAGACTGAAACCGTGATGCACTGATTATTGAATTACACACACACAGAGAGAGAGAGGGTTGGCATAAGGGTGGGGTTGGAGGAGAAGGTAGGGGTAGGGGGTGTCTGGATGCAGGAGAAAGCTTGAATATTTCATTGATGCGAAGCTAAAACAGCAATCAATTGAAGAGGACATCACGTCCGAGGAGCACAGCCTCCCGCCCGGGCTGCTGCTTTAGAAACGGGTGGAGTTAAAAAGCCGTGTTTACATTTCTGAGAAAAGGAAAAAAAAAAAAAAGAAAAAAAAACATGAAGAAGAAGAAGAAGAAGAAAAGCACGCATTGAAACTTGTGCTAAAAACATGAAAGGGAATGCCTGACTGGACGTCCACAAGCAGATAGGACTGGTGCCAGTGATGCCACATCAATGTTTGATTATAAAAATAAAACAAAGCAAAAAATAAATAAATAAATCTCATCTTACTCTAGGAGTGCGGTGTTCTAGGAAACTCCACACTGACAAACTGTTGAAACTGGTGCAACAGTTTGTTCCCAGTGATCTAAAGTTGAGACAGTTTAAACATTAGAATTTAAACTCATTGGTTTCATCGTCACTGATCCAGTCTGATGTGAAAACCTTTCCCCATGACAACCACGGCTAAGGTGTGCCGTTCTCATGGCAACAACTACCTTGGAGGTAAGAAGCTTAGCTAGCTAGCAATTTGGACACAAAGTACCAGCCCTGTTGCTAAGCTATTCAAACCTGGAGACACACATTTAAATCTTCATCAAGCGCAGGTTTTTATTATGCTTTTGAACTGTTGCTATGGTGACACGTTTTATCGTAATACAACCAAAACAGGCACGTCGACCGAGCTAATTGCTAACAGCTAATAGCTAAAGACTGACTGAACCGAGCTCTTCAGTTAAAATCTAATTAAAAAAAAAATCTTTCAAGCAGTTTAAAAGGAATTTAGTTGCTATTAAAAACAAAATTGCTTGATATTATTTAATAGTTTAATATTTAATTCCCACCAAAACTGTTTCTTTTAAACAGTTTTCTGCCAATGAGAAAACAACAATAGAAATTCACTTATTTTTGTATCTTTTTTTTTTTTTTTTTTTTTTAAGTCTATTTCAATGCTAACGTCACTTTAGGAAGCGGAGCTAAAGCTGGTTGTTGGCAATGAACGACACGTCTCGGCTCTGGTTGTCAGGGAAACGCCAACATGCCACGTTGTACGAATAGATATTAAAGAGAGAGAAAAACCCCCAGCGTATTAATTCTGTAACATGCTTTAATCGCGTCTTTTGTTCCTTTTAGCAACCGAGAGACTCGCAGCATTATTTATTATGTACAATTTTAGCAAATAACAGAAATTGATTGCAAATGTACATTATTTATTGAACACGCTTTTTCTCTGTTAAATGAGAATATTCCGAACCAAACGTGACGGGGTTTTTTTTGTTGTTGTTGTTTTGTTTGTTTTTTTTTTAAACGTGTCTCATCAGCCTCACCGTCCGCCGAACAACACGGTTAACAGAACCGGAACCGAAATTGTTCAGGTATTAAAACAAGACAAAACAAAACAACAACAAAAAAACAACAAACAAAAAAAAAAAACAAAGTCGTTCTTTTTTTTTTTTTTTTTTTCAAATTTACAGGTGACGATAAAACACCTCGGAGTAAATTAAGAAATCAATTCAACGCCGTCCTAAACGTCACAGTGCAACTCCCTTTTTTTTTTTTTTTAATTTTTATTTTATTTATTTTAATTTTTTTAATTCGTTTGTAAACCGTCTATTGAAACTCTGAAGTCACTCCCAATCCGCAGCGCGAGCGCGCTGCGAAAAAACGTCGAGCAGCAACAAGCGTCCAACTCTTTCCATCCGGCAGGAAGTCTGAACGGAGAGCGGGGAGGGGAGAGGAGGGGAGGAGGGGGGAGGCTGCTGGGGGACAAGTTGGAAAATAGTAGGCCTACGGGAGAAAAAAAAAAAAAAAGAAGAAAAAAAAGAGAAGAGGAAGCAATGAATGAACGGGTAAAGAAGAAGAAGAGGAAGAAGAAGAGGAAGGCTTCGCCATGACACCGGTCATCTGACTCGACTCTGGCGCTGGATTTTTTTTTATTTGTATTATTATGATTATTAGTATTATTATTATTATCCTCCACCAACGATGATCCAGCGTTTGAATAAAGCCATCCGCGTGACAGGACTGACGGCTGACCGCGGCGCGCGAGCCATATCGGCCCCACGCTCAGTGCCTGTGGATTCATTTCTGTTCCACAGCAGTCAAAGTCTAACGGACTGCGGTCAGAACGGCAGCGTGGAGCATCGTCATCATCATCATCATCATCACCATCACCATCATCATCACCATCATCCTCAGCAGCAGCAGCAGCATCTTCATCTCTGAGGACTCGGTTCCATACTCACCCCCCATTGTTGGTGGAAGTCTGTCAGTTCCTCTCCGCGCAACTCAAGTCGACGGCTGCGTGTTGGCAATATCTGGAAATCACACTGAACAGAGGAAAAGAGAGAGAGAGAGAGAGGAAAAGAGGGGAAACGCCCCCCTCGAACTCTCCCTCTCTCTCTTTGCTTTCCATCCTCAGAAAAAAAGAGAGAAAAGAAAAGAAAAAAAGAACCTGCTCTTTTCCCTTGCGATTAAAAAGAAAGTGAAGGGATAACAATAGGAACAGTTTAAAAAAAAAAAAAAATCAGAGAGGTTAGATGTACACTCCACTCTTTAGATCCTCTGGCTCTGCTACTGCGATCACCTCTCTCTCTCTCTCTCTCTCTGTCCTCCCATTGTTGCGAATCAAGCGTGGTCAAAGGGGCGCGGCGGCGGCACGGAGGAGAAATGGATGAAGCCTCCCTCCATCCCTCTCCCTCCCTCTCCCTTTCCCTCTCTCTCGGTGGCGGTGGAGCGGATGCGCACTGATCAGGATGTGGAGACAGTTCAGACACTGGCTCAGCTTCTGGGCGTTGGTCTGATATTGTAGGAGTAATAGTAGTAATAATAATAGTAGATAAGTGAAGTCATTCGCTCGTGACACGCGCTGACAAAAAAAGGGGGGGGGGTGGGGGAAATAACATCCTGGGGAAACAGAGGGAGAATCAGCAAAAAAAAAAAAAAAAAACCCTGTTCGGTTACATTTTGATACGTTTCTGTCGATTCAACAGATAAAGACACAAATGAATCGGATGAGATTCGTAAAGTGCAAAGGAAGAACTGACACAATGAGAGAAGAAAGGAAAGGGGGGAGGAAGGTAGGAAGTACAGAGGCAACGTTGAAAGAATGAAAGAAAAAAGGGAAAGAAAGAAAGACACAAGGGATGAATAAAGACAGAACAAAAGAAATCAAGGACGGAAACAAAGGAGCCTGGTAACAAGGAAAGAAGGAAGAAAGGACGGAAGGAAGGAAAGATAGGAATCAAGAGGACAAGAAGGAAGGACACAAGGAAAGAAAAGAAGATAGGAAGCAAAAAAGGAAAGAAGGCATGAAGCAATGGGACAAAGAAGGACTGGAGTTAGGCCACAAGGAAGGAAGGAAGGATAAAAAGAGGATAGGCAAGGAAAGGAATGACTACATGACTGAGACATTGAATGTGAAACAGCTTCAGCTCTGACACACACAAACATATACATATATATATATATATATATATATATCTTCAAGGACCTAGTGCTTCTTTTACTGCGTTTCTCCTCAAGAATCTGAAAAAAAATGCCAGAAAACATCTTCCTTTCCGTGAGTGCTTGGCTCTTCGACTCCCATTGGCTGATGGGGCCCTCATGACGACTCTGTCCTTGTCAGGTTAGTCCCGAGAACCAAACAGAGAGAAACAAAAAGCCGTGGAAAAAGTCTTTTCCCAGACATGTCAGAACCAAGTATGATCGTTTTGCCAGATTCACAAATGTTGCTTTCTCCTAGAATAGAATAGAAATATTCTTTGTTGACCCACAAAAGGAGACGTTCTGCTGTAAAAGCAGCAAATAGAAAAAAAAGGAGTACAAAACCATAAATAACACACTGTCCAAATTGTTTTCTTTTTTTATTTATTTGCGAATGAAAAAACAACAACAACAAAAAAACAACATTTAAAATGAGTAAAAATAAAAAGTTCAAACAACAGAGACGAGGTTTACCAGCAGCAAAAGTTGTTTAAAATGAGTAAAAGTGTGTAAATACCGGCAGGGTGGTAAACAACGAGTTGGATTCGGAGTCTGACGGCTGCTGGGGGGGGGGGAAGGATCTGCGGTGACTCTCCTTTGTGCGCCCAGGATGCAGCAGCACCGTCTCTGCTTTGCCCCAGTCGTCTGGTTCCTCTGCAACATTCCTACTGTGTTTCTTCACGAGAACATTCTGGATCCCACCACGGTTCCCCCTCCGCTCTATAATGGCTGTTCTGGCATGAAAAACCGGTGAATCAAATTCCTCTCTCCCTATTTTGGTTAAAAGCCGCAACGGCCCCTTTAAGGTAAAACCTTTCCAGAGTTGACGATAGATGACACAGTGAACGTTCAAATATCTCCCCAGCTGAAGCAGAGGTCGCCGCCGTCTTTCGCTTCATCTCGTTGTCTTTCTTTCTTTTCTTTTTTTTTTTTCTAAATTAAATTATTAGGAAGTAGACCTTAGTGTGATTTAATTAAATTCCTTAATCACGTTGATTAGTAGATCTGGATGGTTTAATCAATGAAGTAAAATAGTAAATAAATCTTAACTCAATGGTAAGGGAAATAATTTATCTCTTAGAGAGAGATTCTGATACATTTATTAGGACAATGATTTATTATACACATGAAAATAGTTTAATGTAGCTGCTGTACTCTTTTTTTTAAAGTAATTTTTTATATATAGTGTAGC
>CAEGAD010069073.1:0-36215 GCA_903067055.1 Poeciliopsis paucimaculata
GAGGCCCCTGAGACAGTCCAGCACATAACAGCAGGGTGCAAGATACTGGCAGGGAAAGAGTACATGGAACGACATAAGGTGGTGGAGAATGGCCGAGCTAAGATCCTGTGGGAAAAATTGTTTTTGACATTTGAAACTCAATAATTTCCATATTTCTTTTAGAAAATTTGTGCAATTATTCTAAACATTTCTGAGATTAATTAAACAATTTCTGAATTTTTAACAAACTTTCATATTTCCAAACTCAGAAATTTTCTTTCTAAAAAACATTGGCCAAATGTTATTATATTTAGTCTAACCTGATCTGTGTACAATAAATTGTTGTAGTTTTGTGAATTAAACAAATGTACTAATTCTTATTGGTTAGTTTAGGAAATACTACAACTGAAAAATAATTTTAATGACTGTAAAAGGATTTTTTTGCACAGAAAATTGTTTCACACAAAAAGATGCAGTTAAAATAAACATTGCCCTCTTGAGGCTGATTCTAATGGGATTTTAGATTGTTTCAATTCACTAAGGATCTAAAATGCTACATTTTTCACATCTTTTTCTTTTTCGACATTCAGGTTTTTGCCTGGGCTCCTGCTTGCAGTTCCCTCTACGAAAGTACTACTATGTTGACCAGGTAGTGACCTGGCCTGAAGCCCAGCAGTACTGCAGGGAGCGTTACACTGACCTGGCCACGTTTGAGAGCCTGGACGACTTGAACAGGTTGAAACCTCATATTTCCTATTCTTGGGCCTGGATCGGACTCTGGGATGATCCGAATGCCTGGAAATATCAAATGGGCAACGAGCCCAACTCCTGGCGATGGTCTGCAACCGGAGAAACCAGTAAAACTGGTTACCAGTCGTGGGCCACTGGTGAGCCAAACTTTATAGAAGGAAAGGAGACGTGTGTGACGATCTATGCTGGAAAGTGGCATGATAAATCCTGTGACATGGAGAACAGTTTTGCTTGTTACACTGGTGAGAATATATATACTTAACATTTTATTGACAGACTTTATGCATATAAAAAGTATTTGTTCAAGTTGAATTTATTGTGTTTATTAGACTTGAAAGGGAATGTATTATGCAAACATTTTGGGTCACAGCTGGGTCAATAAAAAGCCCAAGTGCTTAAGAAAACAGCCATGGTTTTTGGTGTCTGGAAAATGAGCCTTTTCAAAAACTTCCAGAATGCAGTGCAAAAAACACAAAGTCTTACCAAGTATTTTTGGTTGACTTTCTTGTGCAACTATTTTACTACACTTGAAGTGAAATAATCTGCCAGTGTAAGTAACACTTTTTCATCAGTATTTAGGAATTATTGACTTGAAACATATTTATATTTCTTTCTGAAAAGTGACTGGTGAGTTAGTTTTGTCTTATTTCAAGTTTACCAAAAATATTTGCACAAGAAAAGTCCAAAATACTTAGCAAGATTTTGTGTTTTTGCAGTGTATTGAGTCACAATCAACGGCCACTACACTGTTACCTAGCAACCCATGCTGAGCTCCAGCACGTTTGGTCAGCTGGCTTTACCGCTTTGTGCGCTGTACAATGGCTCCTGGAAAAGAGGAGTGTTTTGTTGTTGACTTACTATTCGAAAACTTGTTGCTGCATTCTTTCTGGTGCTGCAGGAGCCTCCACTTCTGCTTTTCAAAGCTGTACGGCTGTATAATTGCGCATTTGTTTGCAGCCATTTTTACTTGTGAGTTTAAACATTGATTTTGCTTATCTGGATTTAAAGTGACAGGACCCTAAAACACCTAGTACACCTATCACAAGCTCAACTTTTGTTTTGATGCAGTTACAGACCAAAATGTGAAACAATATGTGTACAACTCAACTGTGAGCACATGGAGTGCTGCTCAAACATACTGCAGAACGCACCACACCGACTTGGCAATGATCAAGAGCGAGGCACAAAGCTCGGCAATCACAGAAGTAATTCAAAATGACGTCCAAGTTTGGATTGGTTTGTACCGGGTGCCGTGGCGTTGGTCCGACCAAAGCCCAGCTTCCTTCCTCAACAAGGGTTCCATCACCATAAACAACTACCAGGGTAATCAGTTCTGTTTCGTTGAGGATTCTGCTCACCGGTGGGCTGACGACGACTGTAGGAACAAAAGACCTTTTATCTGCCAACAAGGTAACAACTAAATTAGAAATTCAGGAGCATGCGATCGAAATCTCTCATTTTATAAATTACTTTTCTGTTAAGTGTTAAAGATGGCCACCACTGTCAGAGTGACTGCTGCGACAGATTCTGATCTGACTGATCCAGCCGTCAACGCCCAGCTTCTGCAGCAGGTGCGAACAACAGATTCTTTTACCTGTTTGTCTTTAAATAAGTAACCACTGTTGTTTTATTCCTCCCCAGCTTGGTGTGCTGCTGACACATCAGGGATGGACAGATTTCAAGATGCAATGGAAAATTCTGCCAAAGAAAAAGGACAAAAATTAATGCACAGAACGTCACTACAACACATCTGCTTCATGTTGTTTTCTGACTCCAAAACAAAACATTTCATCATGTTATCAAAAATATGGACAAAAACAAATTTTTTCTCATTTATTTTGTGCTCAAATACAGACAGAAAAAGATTAAAAAGAGCAATATTTTTCACCAGATGTAATAAATCATCACTCTGAATATTTCAGCTCAGATTTGACATTTTGAGTTAGAAGTAGGTTTTAAAAAAGATTTACCAGATCATTATCAATCATTTTATTAAGAAAATAAATCACTGTGGTAACCCTAACTGAGCTAAAACAGAAAAAGTTCATGTATTTTTTTCCTCTATATTTAAACATATAGTTTCAAATGTACATCGTAAATCCCGCCTAACCCTAAAATGATAAAATCTTATGCTATTATTTAGATTTATATATGTATTGCGAAAATATCCTCGTTATAGGGTATAAAAAACAGGGTAGGCAAGAATAAGCTTTGCTTCAGCCTATTCCTTTTGTGGTAAACTGTGGGTTATTTATTGTTGGGGTTTTTTTCTTTGTTGTTTCTTGTGATTGATGTGAACAATTTACCTAAATAAAATGAGTGATTTAACATTTAATTTCCCTTTGGGCTCAATAAAGTATTTTTGAATTCGAACTTGAATTTGAAGGTGTTTTTGTGCCGTTACCTAGCAACCGCAGGAAAGCTCGCCCCCGTTACCTAGCAACCTCAGCTGCGTTCTAGAGTGTTTGGTCAGCTGACCAGACTAAAATCTCATTATATAAGGATGATTTTGTGCGCAAAAATGAAATGAACATGAAGAAATGTGATGGCCACAGTCCTAATTTGTTCAAGGAAGAACAATAGGTTACTTTTATTATGTTTATGTGTTTGACCTAATTAAACCACACTTTCAGGAGAGATTTCTTTCATTGTAATATATCAAAGTTGTGAAAACAAGGGAAAGATTTTCACCAAAGTCAAACTTTGCATATGAAAATATCGTAAGCCTCATTTGTACATTCCTCCAAGGTTTGAACCTCCCTGAAGGTCTGAGATTTCCGCTGTTTTTGCATTTTGATTCAAAACTACTGTCGTTTTTTCGGGAACAAGTTTCCGAGACCTGAGAAGTAAAAGTCTGACTGAACTTTGGTCAGTAAAATCCAGACATAAACCAAGTGTTTTAGCTTCTAAAAGCACTAATATCACTGGTGTCAACTAGAAATGGGTTGTTTTCCAGTAACAAACTACAGCAAAATTGTCCTGCAGGGGAATTTTGCTTAAATAAATGATTATAAAAACACAAATGGATATGATTTTCCTTTCCATAAACTGCACTAATCCTCCGCTCTATTAATCCTGTGTATATTTATATGTATTTGCAGTCAAAGTAATAAAATGTTTGTTGATCCATGCTGAGTTGAGCAAAAAGAAAACCAAAAAAAACAAAACATCCAATATAATGGCTTCTTTTTTCAGGTTATGTCAAATCAAGTTGATTTAAGTTTATCTGTAAAGCTCATTTTAGAGACAGTGCAGCTCAAAGAGCAATACAGGATAAAAACGTCACACAGTCTCCAATTATTGAACAAGCAATAAACTTTATATCTGGTCAAATGCCATCGTCAAAAATCATCAATTTATATCAACGATGGCGATAATTGTCTCACCCACTACTAGTCAAAGTTAACTCTAAATATGAGCTTCTTCGGGAACTCAGGGCTTCAACTGTTCTGCAGTTTTCTGGAAGTTTGTGGTGCAAACTTGTGAAGACAGTAATGGATGTTGCTAAAGGTAACAAAGGTAAATAAATGAATGAGTTTCTCTAGATCTTGCTGCTACATTAGTGATTTAGTCCTGGAAATGTTCTTCAGGTGACAGAAGTCTGACTTTGTAAATGTCTTTATGTGTCTCTGGATGTTCAGGTTCCACACCCAGACTTTTCTATCTGTGATGATTGAAACTGTTTCCAATGATCTGTCCAATTTGAGACAGGAAAGGGGAACATTTGGTGTCCATGACTTACTAAGTAAGACTTTACATATGTAAACTTCATTGTCCAATGTGGATTACTTCAGCCTCATCTTCCTTTTTTATCCACAGAACCGAGATCTCAGGTCCACAACACCAAGCAGCTCCACTCCGACTAGTAAGTATACTTCATTATATGTTGCAGACTATCGGTTAAGCTGTATTTTAGATAGTTATAGTAACTTTTGATACATAAAGGAGACACTAAGAGAAATAAATTAGGCTTAGCTTGATTTTATGAACATTTTTCCGTCTAGATGTGAATTTTATTTGTTTTTGATCATTTAATGTTTTGCTACTTTTTTCTTCTCTTCTCCACTGAAGCTTTGAAAGTCTTGATTCCACTTTCTGCACAAAAATCAACAATGAACCAACAAATGACTGCGGCTCTCCTCCTCTTTGGTAAGAGTGGGAAACTGGAAAGGCTTGAAACATGAAGCAGAGATGAAACTTTTCATCAGAAACGGTTTACAAAAGATTATAGAGTGACTTTTTGTGAGAAACTAGTTCTTGTACATCTCTTTACTCTAAAGAAAACATGTCAAACTCGAGGTCCATGGGCCAAATCCGGCCCGCCGCAGCTGTTTATGTGGCCCTCTAGGTTCTAGATTTACTAAGTGTGCTTAAATATTATGTTATCAGTCAAATCAATGCAGTTTTTATCTGCTATCTGCTTACTGCCAAATTATGCTAATCCAGTTTGTTGCAAATTGTTGTGGAAATTTATGAAAAAATCAACAAATCCCCATACTTCTTTACGCTAATACATAATTGGGAGTTTATTGCACATTTTTGTCAAAAATTGTCAAAAACTGTCTTACTTGTGTTGTGCTGCATCAGCCTTAATTGATGTCAGATTATAATCCATGATCTATGCAGCGAGTGATTAAAAAGTCACATTTATTGTCATAAATAAGCACAAATATCGCAAATATTTCCAAATTAGCACCACAAACACTTTGATTTTTATTACAAAAATCACAAAAATAATCACAAAATCCTGGCGGGACTGAGAAGATGTTCAGTAATATCATTTAATTTTAAGAATTTATGTATATTTTAACAGTTTGTGAACAGGTTTTATCATACATTTTGGTGCAACCGGCCCTTCAAGAGGATTCACGATCTTGATTTGGCCCAAAACGAAAATGAGTTTAACTCTAAACAGTCTAAAAGACGAACAATGTCATTTTTCAGTGATGGTTTAAAAGGCCGGTTAGAGAAAAGTAGGGAAAAAACCCAAAAGGTTGAAAGAAACACAACAATGGAAGCTATCAGTCAGTCAATAGATCAAATATTCAACCTTTGTTGCTGTTGTTGCTACGGTGTGTTGTGGAAACATTCGCCTGCTGTTGTCGTCAGTTTCTCCCATTGTATTGAGTTTACTTAATCAATATTAAGGAATCATTTACTTAAACAAGCTCTGATGTCTTGCTGAAAAGTTACTAGACTATCTTATGTCAAGTGAACCAAGTTATTTGCATTAGAAACCAAAAATACTTGGAAAGACTTTGTGTTTTTGCAGCGTTTGTCCCACTATGTTGGACATGAATACATCCTCAAAGAACGATATCCATAATTTAAATCCTATTTTGTCATTTTTCAGGACTTTGCCTCGGTTCCTGCTCCCAGTTCCCACCACGCTGGTACTTCTACATCAACCAGCCGCTGAACTGGAGTGAGGCTCAGCAGTACTGCAGGGAGCATCACACCGACCTGGCCACGTTTGAAAACGTGGAAGACATAAACAGGCTGGAAGCTCCTTTCTCCTATACCTCAGCCTGGATCGGACTCTGGGATGACCCGCATGTCTGGAAAACTAAGCTGGGCAACGGGCCCAACTCCTGGAAATGGTCTGCGACCGGAGAACCCAGTAAAACTGGTTACAAGACTTGGCATACCAAAAATCCAGATTACTACTCTGGAAAAGAGACGTGTGTAGCTTTGTTCCACGACGGAATTTGGACAGATTTGGACTGTTCATTGTTAAACTCATTTATTTGTTACAATGGTAAGAAAAACCATATTTTATAGATTGTACCTGCAGTTCATAATAAATATTACCAGTTAGAAAGAAACTGTTTTTATTCTGCATCCCTCATTTCTTTATTTTTCCTCCCATCATGTATTTGTTCACAGTTGTTTTAATTCTGCTTTTTAGTGAAATTTTCACATCTTTTCAAAGTAATGTTTCTTGTTTGTGAAGATTTTTAAATCCGATGTATAAAATTCGAAAACAGAAACCTGAAGAAAAAACCTTTATTGAGTCAACAATATAGAAAGAAAATGTAAAATTGATTGTTCATTTGTCCAATCATCTTCTAACAAAAACAGTAAATAATTTATGTTTAATTGAATCTATTAAAAACACAAAAACCATCAAATGTTTTTATATTTTCAGCACCAACAGATTGATCACCAAAAAGCAGAAAATCAACTAAACAACAAAAACAACAAATCTTACCAAGTATTTTTGGTGTAGTTTCTAATCCAAATGTCTTAGCTCACTGGAAATAAGACAAATATAACAAGTAACTTCTCAGCAGTTTATAGTTACTTGTTTTAAGTCATTAATTATTTGACATTGTTTTATAACAGTACTGGTTCCACTGGTAGATTATTTTACTTATGGGAAATAATCTACTAGTGCAACCATTACTTTTTCATCAATATATAGGATGCTCCTATATACTTCTGCAAGATATAAGAGCGACTAAAGTAGTTTTGTCTTATTTCTTCTGTACTTAGATATTTGTACTAGAAACCAGACTAAAAATACTTAGAATAATAATAAGATTTTGTGTTTTTGCAGTGTACTGCATAATTCTTGCATGCTAAACAGACTTGTGGCTTTTGTTTGGTTAAATAAATAGTTTTGTTGTTGGTCCACTGTCCATTGTAACATGGCCCCCTTAACATAAAAAGCCTAGTCACGCCCCTGGGGAAATCCATTGTTCAACTGACTCTTATTCTTTTTTCAGTTACAGAGCAAAATGTGAGGCAGTTTTTTCGCATCTCAACTAAGAAAAACTGGAGTTCTGCTCAAACGTACTGCAGGAAAAACTACGTCGACTTGGCAGTGATCGAGAGCCAGCAGGAAAACGATGAAGCTCAAAGAACGATACTGAACATGACCATGAGTTGGATCGGTCTGTACCGAGAGCCGTGGACTTGGTCCGACGGGAGCCGCAGCTCGTTCCAACATTGGACCTCTGGGAGCCCAGCAAACAGCGGCGGTACTCGGCACTGCGCCACTGAGAATAATTTACATGAGTGGACTGATGAAAACTGTGCTACTCCCAATGTTTTCATTTGCCATCAAGGTGATCAGAAAACTTACTTAACATTTTGGTTTATTTAGTTATATAACAAAAAATGCTGAAATTCATTTTTTCAAAGTTTTATTTTCCAAACAAAATATTTAGTTCACTAGTTAAATATTTAGCTTAAAAACCAAATATTAAGCTTTCAAATTAAATACTTTGGAAATAAATATTTTGTTTAATTTGGAACTAAACATTTAGTTTGAAAATTAAATATTTAGTTTCAGACATAAACATTAAGTTAGGAATTACATATTTAGCAAAAACAAATATTTAATTTGGAACCAAACATTTATTTTGAAAATAAGATATTTAACTTAGACTTAAACATTTCGGAAGGAACTAAATAGTTAATTTACAGACCAGATATTTAAATTCCCAACTAAATAATTTGAAATCTATGTGTGTAGTCTGCAAACTAAATATACATCTTTGAAAATAAATATTTAGTTTGTTCCGACACATATTTATTTACATAAGGATTTAGTTTGGAGCAGCTCCAAATTTAATTTCCAAACTAAATATTTATCTTCCAAACTAAACATTTAACTTCAAAGCTAAATCAATAGTTTGCAAACTAAATATTTTTGATTTACTTTGGAAATCAGTTATTAGGTTGGACAATAAATAGCAAGCAAAATACAAACATTTAGTTTTAAAATTAAATAAGCTGAGACTTAAACATTTATTTGGAATATAAATATTTAGTGTGATAACTAAATAGTTTCCTTAATCAAATTAAATTATATATTTAATTTAAAAGCTAAATATGTAGTTTGTAAACCAAATATTTAGTTTTGTAAACTAAATATATAGTTTGTAAACTAATTATTTAGCTTGTAAATTAAATATTTAATTTCGATCTCTGACATTTAAAAATATGTAAATAACATGATGAAAATATAACATTGAAAATTGAACATCCACATTTTTTCTCTCTATGACTAAATAAGACTAAATACTGCTCAGTTTTTTACTGTGTAACTTTAAAATCCACATCTTGACCTGTCTGGCTGCTCCTTTGTGACGCTGAGTTTCGTTTCTGCTCAGTGGTAGCGAAGGCCTCCCTTGTGAAGATGGCGATTGTGACCGGTGCCGACCTGACGGATCCGGACATCAGCGCCCAGCTCCTCCAGCAGGTACTCCAGACTCTCTGACCTCCTTTGGGTTCATCACTGCATCAAACAGGAATTTAACACATTTTACCTTCCACAGCTTGGCGCCGTACTGACAAGTCAGGGATGGACTGATTTCAAAGTACGATGGAAGAAGACACCCAAAAAAGAACAATAAGAACAGGACATCAGTGTAATTAATGTCCTCTGCACATTATTACTTTGTTGGCGATAATAAATCTTCTATAGAACCAAATATAACTAGAACCTGATGAGCTGTAAATTTAATGTCAGCCATGCAGAGATGACATGATCTTAAATATGAAAGCCAGAAGGAGACTTATATGCAAAAACTCTACACGTTTTTACGTTTCCATTTGGGTTTTAGCAACTTCTAACACAGCCCAATGCTTAAAAATTCTCCTTTGGGGATCAATAAATTGTTTTGTAATTGAACTGGAAGACACCACACTGGTTTTAGGCAATAATAATGTTTTTCATTGTCTGGAAAATTAGTTTCAAAAACCAATCAACGTAGCAACGCCAGCCAGTTACCTAGCAACCCGAGCTGAGCTCCAGCACGTTTTGTCAGCTGGTTTTACTGCAGAATGCGCTGTGTGGTTGCACGGTTGCATATCTGATGCAGCCATATTTACTTGTGAGTAAATGCTGCGTTGGGGGCGTGGCCAACATCACCTTATTTGAATTTAAAGTGACAAGACACCTCAAACCTATCAGATAGAAAAAAGAAAACTTGGAAACTTAATTTGGAAACTCAGAGGTTTTTTCCAGGTTTTTTATAGAATATTTCTGAGATTCACCTCAAAATTTCTGAGTTTATTTTTTACAAAATGTTGTCTTTCCAAACTCTGAAATTTATACGTTTCTTCTAGAATTTTTAAAAAATATTTTTCTTAAAAATGTTGAAATGTTCTCCTTTTTTTCTGTCTACAAAGACCAGAATAAACTGAATGAGCTTCATGAACGTCTTTTTCAACTTTAGGCATAAGTTACTCATCAGAAATCTGCTTTTTATTCGTGTACGAATCGTCTCTCATACTTTGAATTTCCTGTAGTTATTATTAATCTCTTATTCCAGGATGCATTAGAAAAAAATATCCTGATATTGTTTACATTGTTTCCCACAATGTCATAATTGTACATTTTAGTCCCGTCTTTACTTCTATCGGTGTGATTTACTGATTTTCTATTACCCGTTTTGTACTTTAATTTGGTTTTGATATCTGTGGTTTCATGATTTGTAATGGTTGGTGTGCTGCTGTTCTCTTGAAAAGAGATTTTTCATCTCGATGTGACATAAATAAAGTTTACAAACAAACAAACAATGTTGTCCGGTGTTATTAAAGGTGTAGCAACACTATGAGAAATACAACATTTTGTCTGTGAACTCAGCATTTGATCGAAGGACAGAATGTTTTATTTTATTCTGACAAGACAAACAGCATTTACAGTTGGATTGAACTGAATAAAAAACATTGCAGTAAAAATCTCAGACTAAATACTTTTAACATATAAATTTAAAAATACATATTTTTAATTTCTTCTTCTCGCCTTTAAGTAACTTTTGTTGTGTTCACAATAAAGTTTCTTTATTGCTTTTATTTACAATAGAAAGACATTTCAAATAGCTGTCAATGATATTATCATGTTTGTGGAAAGTAAATATTACATTATGAGTTCACATTAAATTCAACAGGGCGTTGAATGTGAAACTGACTTTCCAGGGTTCACAGTTTGCATTTGTTTCCCTTTATTAGCATAAGCAAATATAATAAAATGATGCAGAGGCATCATTTCATTTATAGTACTTGTATCAATGTCAGGGTTGGTTTCTCAACCGTAATTCATTCTAACTAATTTAAATGACATAAATAACATCAATTCAAACTTCTAACATAGAAACACATAACTCTTACTTATAAACAAAACCGAAGTTTATTTTACCGTTTTGATTATGTTGAAAATGTTTCTTCATTCCTTTTGGTTAGTTATTAACTTTCCGTAATAATCTACAAGCCCTGCAAACATTTCAAACTTTACACATGAAAATTTCTGTCACACTCAGAGAAGGAAGTTCACAGTAAGGGCTGTGAATTCAGATACAAACCTCGTTTTGACATCCAGAAGCTGCATGGTGAGTATGTAATGTTTTATTTTATATAAAGATTATCATCAGACAGCATCTTTACGTCCGGATCTCGTTTTCCTAAAGTAAATATTCTAACTCTTTTCTCATTTGTCTTCAATTTGACCACAACAAAAAGCAAAGATGAAGAAGAAAATATGATTTTATTATGCAATTGCAATCTGAATTATATAGAAAAACCATTATAGAAATGGATTAATAGAAGCTTTCACGCTCCTTCTCAAGGAACAAATCTTTTCTCTAATCTGATTATTTGCTTTTATTTTACTTAAAATCAGCATTCAATAATTTTTAGCTTCTTCTAATGAAGGTAGAATCAACTTAAAGAAATAGATTTACACAGAGGGCGTAAAACGACTTGTTTGTTCTTGTTTGAAGAAAATTCAACAATGGATCTCTGTTTCAACTTGAGGACTCTTCTGCTCTCCGGTAAGAACTAAAACGCAACGTGCATTTTAAGTTAAATCCCAGTGAGGTAAATTTAATAACAAATTAGAAGCTTTTTTGCTTTAGTAGTTGATTTATTTTAATTAGTTTATGTTTATCCTTGGTTACTTTATGGCTAAACTTCTGAAGTGCTTTGATAAGTCCAGAGTTTTTTTAATTGTTTTTATCAGTCATTTTTGTATCTTTTTGAATGTGGTTTCTATATCCTGCATTTTATGACATTTTATTTTTAAATGTCTCCTCGTTGATAGAAACTTGTTCTTTAAATAAAATATGATTGATTCATTTTTCAAGATGTGTACATTAGGCAATAACTTAGGTGTAAAATATATTAATGTGCAAAATTATTATATTTTTTACATGAAATTATGAAATATATGACTTTGTACCAGGGCCATTGTTGATATAAAAACAACATATCATTGTTGATATTGTTGCATTTCCACCAAAAACCAACCTTGCTTGAGAGTTTGAGTGGCATTCAGTGAATATTTTATATATTAAATATTCAATATTCTGTCAGACACATTATCAATTTATATTGATTATGTGCCTATTGTAATATATATTGTCATTGATTTGTTGGCTTTCAAGTCAATAACCACTTTATTTCAATACATTGAAGCAATTCACTAAACCTTTATCTCCGTCAACATCTAGGGTTTATCCTCAGTACCTTCTCACAAGTACGGGAGTTTCACTACATCAGCCAGAATAAGACCTGGGACGAAGCACGACAATACTGCCGAGAGAAATACACCGACCTTGCCAAGATTGAAAGCGAAGAGGACATCAGCAGACTGAGCGCCTCTTTTCCCTACAGCTGGGCGTGGTTTGGACTCAGGGACGACCCAAAGTCATGGAAAGGCACGATGGGTTCTGACGCAAACTCCTGGAGATGGTCGACAACTGGAGAAACCGGACAAACTGCTTTCCACGCGTGGAGTTTGGGTGAACCAAACTACGGGGACGCAACTGAAACGTGTGCAGTGATGACCAGTACAGGACAGTGGGCTGACCGGATATGCAGCCTGCAGAGGAACTTCATCTGTTTCACCAGTCAGTAAACGATTTCATCCTTTAAATATGTAACTTTTATATAAAAAAAATATATTATCTTTTTCTGTTGAAGCTCTCATTATGTGACAGTATGATATGCAGAGCATTGTGAAAAATGTAGCTTCTTTGCCTCTTTTCAGCGCTCACTGTGCTAATCAGAGGGCGGGCCAAAGAGGTGTCAATCACCCTCTGTGTGGCGCTGCCCATCCCTACATCGCTCTCCCTTGCTCTCTGCTATACTGCAGCTAGCAGTATGTGCTGTATGCTAAGGCTAGTTAGCATGGCCACTTGTGGTGGCAGATAAATGGTTTTCCAGCAACAGTAAGTTGTTTCTCCACCATAAGCACATTTAGCAGCACATTCACAAGGATGATTAACAGCAATAAGACCCTCATCCTGGCTCTGATTGCTTGTTTTTGGTTGGGAGTGATGTGTTTCTTCAGACGGCAATAGTAGACTGAGATTGATCTTTTCACAGATTCTCTGTCTCATAGCAAAGTCACAACATGGTGACAGTTTAACAAATATTTTTTAAAAAAACCATTTTTTGAAAATAAAAGTTACATACGGTTTGAGCAACAATTCTTTAACTATGTAAATGTGTTATTAGGCGACTGGAACTAAATACATTTGGTTCATATGAGATCAGAAGTGGATTAATAAAACATAACGCAAATTTATTCCTGCATAGTTAAAACATGCAACCATGAATAAATAATGTAATCTGAGAATTTATGTGAAATCAAAGCAAATACAGTTAATAATACAGTTATTTTGAAATTACCACTCTTAGGTACATAAATATTTTCAAACTTTATATTTATTACCTAAGATGGAGTAACTTTCAACAAATAAGCAATTTCCCCTTGGGGATTAATAAAATATATGCTAATCTATTCTAATTTGTAATATGCTGAACACAATTTTGCTTTTAATCTGTTAACTTTAGTTTACTTTTGCAGTCACAGAGGGAAACGAGAAGAAATACGTCTACATCTCGACCCAGGAAACATGGAGCTCTGCTCTGACGTACTGCAGAACGCACCACACCGACCTGGCGATGATCGAGAACGAGGCCGAAAACGCCGAAGCCCGAAACGCAAACCCAACGACCAGCGAAGTTTGGATCGGTCTGTACCGAGTGCCGTGGATCTGGGCCGACGGGAGCCAAACGTTCTTCCGACCGTGGCACTTCTCCCTGAATAACTATGGCGGCAAACAGCACTGTGGAACTGAAAACAACGTCCACCAGTGGGCTGACGAAGACTGCAGTGTCAAGAGACCCTTCATCTGCCATCGAGGTGACTGTTCAGTAGGCACTGATTGTATCGACAATAAATCAATAACAGTATAGATCGCTATAGACGCGTGATCAATATCAACAGATGATACATCTGATAGAATATTTAACATGTAAAATACAGAACCGCTCACAACAAACCCATAAAGGTTGGTGGGGTCAACCAACTCGCTCACTCTTTGGTTACCTAGCAACAACCTGCTGGATAAGAAGACCTCCCAACTGTGGTTACCTAGCAACAACCTGCTGGATAAGAAGACCTCCCAACTGTGGTTACCTAGCAACAACCTGCTGAGTAACTGACGCAGTAGCAGTTTCATGTTTCACCTCTGTGTCTCATAACTGCTTAAAATAAATAAAAACAACGACATGGGGTGAAAACTGAATAAAACAGGAGGCCATGCTACTAGTTTGGAAGTATTTAAGATATTTAAAACAAAAACCTGGTCAATAATGATCATTCTCAACTGATTTTAAACACTTGTATCGTGATGCGTTTTTCAGCCATTTTGTCCACAGTGTGTTGAGCATCTAATTAGTTTGTTATTCTGATGTTCTGTTCAGATTTAAAGAAGTTGACGGATGTGAGGATAAAATCTGTGACTGGCGTTGACTGGACTGATCCAGCTGTCAACTCCCAGATCCTGCAGCAGGTAAACAAACCTTCCTCACTCTGTAGTACATGTAAGTATTGAAAATTGATTCAATTTGGAAATATTTTATTGTTTATTATGCAGCTTGGTGCCTTGCTATCCCAGCAGGGACGAACCGACTTCAAATTGCGATGGAAGCCTCTGCCAAGCAAAAACCAGAAAGAGAAATGTGCAAAATCTGAGTGTAAATCACAAGTTTAATACTGAATATTTTCATTTCATATGACGGCATATTTAAGCCTCTGCAGATAGAAAAAAAGGAGGAGTAAATTTCTGGTATTCTAGAAAAAACTTGGAAATTTTTTAATTTTTGTTAAATCTCAGGAAATAATCTGGAGAAACTCTCAGAAAATTTCAGTAAGTTTTGCAATTGTTTTCCTCAAAAAATTCAGAAATTAATTGTAACATTTCTGAGATTTTTCAATCAACTTTTCAGGCTCAGGAATTTCTTTATTCTTTCTGATCAGACTCAAAATCTGTTTGTTTTTTTTGGCAGAAAACTACTTTGACTGCCAGATTATTTCACTTATAACAAGACATTTCCCCATGAGAAAATATATCTGCCAGTGTAACATGTACTTCTTAAAATCAATATTTAGAAACTGAAAAAAGCTCCTGTGTCTTGTTTAATAAAAGCAGGCAAAGATATCAGTTTCTTTCAATAGAAAGTTGATGAAACTTTCACAAAAACTGCAGGTGTGTTTCTGTGTCTGGTGAATTTCTGGTTAAAACTTGTTTGTTTTTCATTCAATGGGCAGAAAATCCAGAAATTTTACTCAAAAATAAAATTACTCAAGTAAAAGTAAAAAGTGCAGAGTAGTAAAAATACTCCTAGAAGTAATTATTTTCAAAAAAGTTTATGTAATTGAGTAAATGTAGTTACTACCCATCTCTGGTTGCAGGTACTGTATTGTTATTGATGTTATTCCTTTCTTTAATGAAATGAACCAGCGAGATCAGGTTTGGATTCCAACCATTTAAATGAAATCCTTTAGGGAATAAAACCCAACTTCAAAGAGGAGTTCAACTCCCAAAGAGCCTCATTTAAGCCAGTTACGTCCCCATCATCCAGCGAGACAGTAAAAATAAGGAGATATATAGCACCAATAAATAACTCCACCATGGTGCCAAGCCCCAAGTTAAGGTTTACAACAAGTAGTAAAAAGAAAAACGAAGCAAAAGGAAGCTTAGGAATCTGTTAAATGGAGAACAAATGACCAACAATGTGCCATTTGGTGCGTTGACGTGTTTGGACAAAATGCTGGGAGCACAAAAATGGACATAATGAGTTTTATTTAGAAGGTTGGAAAGAGTTCAAAGTTAAACGGACTGAGTTCAAAACCTCTGCCAGTCAAGCTGTTCATGCAAAAATAAAAACCAAAGGATGGGAGTCATGATGTGAATAAACGAATTAAAGTTTTCTGCAGTCATGTTGGATTTTTAACCATTTCATTTTCAGTTTGATTGCATGTGTCCAGTAAAAGCTGTAAATATGTTTCATTTGGCACATTATTATTATTACTATTTTTTTTTTTTTTTAAGTAAAGGTAAAATGACGTAAGCACACATGGACTGAAAATGATTATTGCCAAACCCCAAAAAATATTTTAAAAATCAGACTTTTGATATTTATTATTTAAAATAACAATAGTACAACTTTTCTAACCTTTCTGACATCATTAGGCCTTGTTGCTGAAATGTAATATACAAATAAACACCCTACAATCATGTATTAGTGAGAGAAAGTGCAGGGATTTGTTGATTTTGCATAAATTTCCACAGTAATTTAATTGGGCAGAAAACAAATAAAATAATTGATTTGATTGATGTTTAAGGACACTGTTATGTTGAAGGTTCTATTTATTTGTCCCTTTAGCGTCTAGAAGGCCACGTCAAAAGCTGCAGCGGGCCAGATTTGGCCCCCAGGCCTCGAGTTTGACATCTCTCAATCTAAAACACACAGATCGTCCACTTATCACAAACCCAGCTGAAAAGTCAGAAACGGTGATACTTGGGGGAATGAAGTAGTAAAAATGTGATTAATGGGACAGAAGACGGAGCCTGAAGAGGAGCTGGGGGAGGACGAAGATGAGGAAAGAAAGAAGAGGAGGGAAACAGCGAGCTGGGAGGGAGGTCCATCAGCAGCAGCAGGCTGCAGGAATGTTTCACATGCCTGTCCTCTGCATGACCTCGCCTCCCTGGAGTGTGGGAGATACTGGGAGTAATTAGCCTCTTTTAACATTGGAGCTGGGCTGCCTTTCCGCCTCAATGGGGTTAGCAGTGGCATTGAAGGAGATCAAGTGTATAATTTCAAACAAAGTAACTTTAGCTTTCATTTCAGGCGATGCAGACGATGCATATGCAGAGTCCACTTGTGCGTTTTTGTCTGTGTTTCAGTAGTTTTCTGTTATTTCCAGTTAAGAAAGAAAAAAACCTTAAATTAATTTAAAGCAGAGGTTTCCTTCCCCCACCCGCAGAGCCATCTTGCTGCTGACCTACTTTGTCTTCTGCTAGATTTAATTATGATCTCTCAGACTGAAAATATTTCTCACTTAAAGTCAAGGATCAAGAATTCAGACAGACAGAAATGAAGAAAAACTAAGCTTGAACTGCATCGATTTTTGTAAAAAAAAAAAAAAAAGAAAAAGAAAAAAAAAAAGGCCACAGCAACTTGGTTCTAATCACAAAATGTCAGTGCAGGAAACAGTCACCAGCTTTACTTTAGCACTTTCTTTTTAAAACCCAGTTTCTTTTATTTAAGGGTAAAACCCTAAAACACACCAATATAAAAAGAGGTAGGGAGTTTAATGTCTTTACATCCAAATAATCCTCCATTTCGCTGCTATCCTGTAAAAAAAGAATTTTTAAAAAATCTTTTACCTTTAAAAAATAAAGGTAAAAGATTTACATTTTACACTTTACTCTAAAATCTGCTATTATCTACATAGAAATGTTTTAATAAGAGCTAAAACACCAGACTGTATGATAATTTCTTATATGTAATCGAATTAAGTTTGTCAGACTTTATTTATTTACGCTTGTTTAACAACTTAATAAACTTTATATATTCACATAGATAAACTTAATTTCATTACTGCAAATTTTTTACAGTTTAATCATCAGTTTTCTTTTTCCATTGTAATCTATGGTGTATTGTTTTATTTCATATCAAACTTTTATGGTAATCTTAGATTTAGAATCTCTGTAACTTTATTTTCTTGGAAAAATGTAGTGACTGTCCCTTTAAGAAACGCTGAACGTAAACAATTAATTATATTGTATCTGGCCAGTAAAGAATTTTTAAAGTTAACTACATAAAATCTAATATTTACGTACATTTTTAATAGGAAACCACAGAAGAAGAGAAAGGTTCCGCCCAGAATTTGAACAGAACGGCATGTTTATTTTAGCATTGATGCTAACCCAACCGGTGGCTAATTACCATTGCTAACGGTTAGCAACCATTTCTAACGGTTAGCAACCATTGCTAGCGGTTAGCAACCGTTTATAACGGTTATAAATAGCTAATTAAATAACTAATTTAATGCACAATTATCAAGCGTTTTTTTAAAAGTGTTCTATTCATATTTATGCTAAGCTAATTGTTAGCATCTATTTCAAGCAGGATATTAATAACACCAAGAGTTAGCCATGTTTGCAGCATATTCTAAAACAATTTATGATTTCATGAACCTGTACTTTTTTCTGTTTATGCTAAAAACAATCAAACAGAAGGCCGAAGAAGAATAAAACACTTTATTTAGCAGCGGATTTTAAAGTATCATTTAAATCAAATACACAGAAATGTTTTAAATATTGTCAACATATCTTTAATATAAAATTATAAAGTGTATCCAACGTCTCTTTGTTTAGTCATTTCCAAAGTGTTTATTTAAAAGGAAGGTAAATGTATAATATTTGATTAAAAACTCCACAGTAATATTGATAGTTTAAGCTTTTCTGGAAGTTAATTTTGCACAGTCTTTACATCTTATTTAAGAACCTTCTGCACAATCAAATCATGTAAATTTAAACTGAATAAAGTTTGTAGCATCTGGCATACATATAGCCTAAGACTCGTTTCAAGTGTCCCTTTTTTGTTTAAGATGTGAAACAAAGCCAACAGATGAATTTTATGATTATTTAAAATGTTTTTTTTCTCTAAAGGACTTATATTTACATATGCTTTAATAAACTTTATTTCAGCTCAAACGTCCTGCCTTTGCGGTCAACTCCAACTCACCTGTTCCTAATTACAGCTAAAACATGGCCAACAATAACCAGCTGCATTATGGGTAATGTAGGCATCTGGTTTCCCCTCGATTCTCTTGTTGTTTTCGGTGTAAAACAATTCAGAGACGAATGTTTTTAAAATATGTTCGACGTAAATGGAGGGCTTTGATGTTTTCCCACACTGCGCTGGTCTGTGGAGGTTTGGTACTGGTTTCCAGAGCCGGTGATGACGTCACGCCCAGGCTGGGTCATGTGAAGGGCAGCAGCGGAGGAGGTTCACGGAGAGTTCAGCCGCATACATTAGGTAATAGCGTCGCACGCCGTGACATAACTAGTGCGAAGCAGGTTGAGTTGAGACATTTATCAATAAAAAAAAAAAAAGAAGAAAAAGCGGAGATAAGATTAAAAAGTCGTTCGGAAAACTTTGTTATGCAAAACAAGCAGCAGACCTGGATGCGTGGAAGACTCCAGCTCTCACGCTGCGCGCCAATACGTGCAGTTTATGAGGAAATTAAAGGTCTGTTCCGGCGCACACGCCCCTCATAGTGCGATGCTCCTGCTGCCTGGTCTGCGCCTCAACAACCGGCTGTAAACCATAAACCTGCGGAGAAACAACCGAAAGCCGCCACTAACAGGAAGGACTCTGTTTTCTTCTTCATGAGGAGAACATCTTCTCCAGCTGGACGGTGCTAAGGTCATGTTTGACTTCATGGAATTTCAGGTTTTCGGTCCGGGAGAAATCATGGACTTCTACTCGACTTCCAGCCCCGACTGCGCGCTGCAGGACCTGGATCTGGACCTGGACCCGGACCGGGACCAAGACCGGGATCTGGCAGCGTTCTTCCCGGAGCTGGTCGAGTCGGACTGGCCGGAGCATCGGTGCTCGCAGTGTAGGTCTAAACACACACACAAAAAAACAGTAATACAATAATGTATGTGTTTCTCTAATGCATTTATATTAGAAAATCTGTGCTGCTTCTTTGCAGTACAGTTTATTCTTTCCATTGCATGTCATTACAAAAAAGATTTAAAAATATATGAGAGTAGAGAGTAATAAAGTAAAATGTGGCATATTGATTTTGTTTTTTGATTGATATATTTGGGTAAAAATGGGGGAAAAGTGCATATAAAGGTTGCACAGGTCTTCCCTTTGTTTATTGATATTTTATTTGCATGTCAAATTTACAGCAGTTGTTGTTTTTTAATATTAATTTCGCCTTTATTTTTGCAAAAATAGTCAAAAATTATGTTGTGAATAGGGCTTTTTGTATAATTCATTTTATATAAAGTGATTTTAAAAACAATACCAATTTTAATCATTATTATCTCTTTGTAAAGCTTCTCTTATATGCAAGTTATGGCCTAAAGCAGTTCATGACTGCTTTAGGCCATGATAATTTAAAGTAAAATAATATAATCTGATGCTATTTTTCAAAATTTGGTTAAAAAAAAAGAAAAGAAAAGTTTGAAATTGTGAAATTTTATTCAAAAATGCCGCAAAACACATTTAAATACGTAAAGACAGTAAAAAAAATTGTTTTAAAAGTTCAACCAATCATAATAAGACATATATTCTACAAAACTGGCCAGCATAAAAATAGTTTAGCAGCGTAAGAGTTTTAGATGTTTAATTTAATTTCGTTTTTATAAGTGAATGAGTGAAGATTTGCGTGTATTCTCAGTGAATTTATAAATATATTTAAATTCAAAGAAAACTAAATCATCTGTTAGAATCAGTTCATTTTCATTGTACATTCGAGTAGCAATGAGCAAATGTTACGTAATAATACAAACTGAGCTGCAACTAACGATTATTTTTGTCATCAATTTGTTGAGCTAACGATTAATCGGATTTCAAATGGCACATTCTGCAGATTTTTCTGCATACATTATTAGAAACGCACTTAAAGTTGCAAATAAATAATTCTTTTTAAAAATAAGAAAACGGGATTTCTTTAGCGAATGTTTCATCATTTGTAGCAAAGGATGCATCTGCAGCAAAACAGTATACAATGTATGGTTGATCTGTTTACATTTTCTTTTCAATTAACCAATTAGTAATTCAACTACAGCTCTGAATTTTGCAGAATTTGATCCAGGTGAAGCTACTTGAGGAGTTCTGGTTGGAAGATTTTTACAGAAAAACTTATTAAATATATATTTTTTGTTCAGTTTTGTTATTTTCTCCTCAGAGTGTGTTATTCTTTCAGAAAACCTTTTTTTTTTTGAGTCTATATATTCCAGTTACCGATTACTAAATTAGTAGCCGATTATTTCAGTAATCGATTAATCGTGATTAATTTGATTAATCGATTCAGCCTTAGCATGCAATAACCCACAGCGTGCGTGTTGGGGGACGAATAAAGGCCAGTCCAGACCCAGAGTGAGGTTTTACCCGCCGTCCGGTCGTTCTCTGGTTACTGTGAGGCCCGTCAGCAGAGAGCAGAGTGCGAACGCGGGTCCATGTGGTGGTCTGCGTTTGGGACGGGGCAGAGCCGGTCAGCTGGGGGTCACCGGCGGGTTCACGGGACGGTCACTGGCTCAGGAGGTGAGAGGAGAGACAGACTGCTTTCCAGTGAAGGTGGAAGCGGAGAACCAGTTCAGCACCAGTTCAGAAAGCATCAACTGTGCAGATCCCAACTGGGAGTAAAATCCAAACGTGTGACACAGTTACTGTCTGGTTTCATAAATCAGGAAGTAAAGATCTACTGAGCTTTGAATGGCACATAAATTAACTTTTAGAAATGCCTGATTTATTTTAAGTGACCTTCAAAAATATATATCTATATATAAACATTTCCAATGATTACTGACGATTTTTACATTTCACTCTATTTTACAAGTTTTTTTTAAAGTTTTTTTTTTAACCAAAATATTTAATTCAGATTTTGAAAATACAGTCATGTAGCATTCTGAACAAGACTCTTATAGTTAATACACGACAGTAATTATTCTCTCTCATATTTTACATAATTTTAGACATATTTTAAATTTAGATTCATTATTTTTACTTTTAATGTTGAGTAAAAAAAAATCAGTTTTCTTTGAATCCTGGTCAGAATAATCAATAAAAAAATACACAAATAAATAAAACACTCTTTACATAAAAAACTGGTTTAAATGTTGAAAACGTATCTCTGATATGATTTCAACATTTTAGATTAAATATTAAATATTTCAACAGGAAATGTGGGAGAAATAGTTTGTATAAATAAATGAATTTGATTTGATTAACAGTTTAATAACTGAGATCAGAAAGTATTTTATTAAATCTTATATTATAGATCCATTTTCTTATTATTCTATAATAAAAGATGTACTACTTTAATACAAATATTAAAGCAACATTTTAATATTTAATACAAATATTAAAGCAACAACTAATCAAAAAGATTAGTTTTCCTCAAAAACTAATCTTTCTTTATTTTTCGATGGTGTATAACACAAATATTGTATATTTTTCCATTTTGATTAATGGTTATTACCACAGATTTTGTTCAAAGTTTATCATTTTAAATGCCAAATTATGTTTTTAAATTGCAATATTATTAGCATTAAATTGAACATAATTTATTTATTATTAAGCAGGTCTAAAAACTAAAACAGTTGTATTTTGATGTAAAGCGTTTTTAACACAACTTCAAATCTTCTCCCTGTAGAAGCTATAATCCGATTTATTTTAAGTTAGTTGCCTCAGATTTAATTATTACGTTGCATTCTGATGGTTGGTCAGTCATTCATCCAGCAGCCTGCCGTGTTTTTGAGTTGAAATATGTTTAAAATTGACAGGAAATTTGAAAATATCATTTGATAATTACATATTATTGGGAGGTTAATGTTTGAATATTAACTAATAGGTCTTAAAAATGCAAAATTAAGTAAACTAAGCCTGGTGGGGTCACCAAGTAAAACCTGGTGGCCCGCCAGGCTTATAATACTCCTGCTACAAATTCAATTAATAATGTGGCTCTTAAAGTGAGTAAAGCTGAAGATAAATCACAACATCTGATATATAAAAGACAATAAACATTGAGACCGATGATAAAGTAAGACTTTATGTTTAATGAGGTAAAAAAAAAACATTTTTGTCAGCATGTTGTATGTATGTAGCTCTGTAAATACACTGTAAAAACACAAACTCTTACCAGTCTTTAGTTTCTAGTGCAAATATTTCAGTTCACTTTAAATAAGGCAAAACTAAATTACAAGTAACTTTTGTTTTAAGCTTGTTTTAAGGCAATGATTCTAGATTATTTCACTTACAACATGGGAAAAATGTTTTGTCATCAATAAAATAATCTGCCTGTGGAACTAGAACTTTTTCATCAATATTAAGGAAAAAAGTACTGAAAACGGTCTCCTATATCTTTCCGTTACTTTTGTCTTATTTCAAGCATTCTGACATATTTGCACTAAAAACTCGACCTAAATCACTTGGTAGGATTTTGTGTTTTGCCTTTGAACAAAATCCCAGAGATTATTTACCAAAGTTCACGCAGCAGCATCTAATCCAAGCGGGGGGTGATTGTTTACCTCCCTCCCCTGATCAAATCCCGCCCACGATGCCTTCATCCTCCTCCTCCTCATCAGTCAGCGTGGCCCGTGGCGTGCTCCGGTATTGTTCTGCGTTGGGGAAACTGTCGGCCCGATGGGGGTTTCCTCATCTGACCCGCCGACTGCAGGTTCAGTCAGAGGCCGCGGGTTCAAGGGGACGGAGATGAGCAATTTTTCTCATTTTGCCTCCCTTTTCAGAAGAACTTTTCTTAGTTTTCTGTTGAGGAACGCAGCAGAGAAGGCGATCAGAAGCGCAGGGGACGGGTCGACCCAAACAAGCCGCGCTGGAGGACATCAGGAGGGATGAGAGTTTTGACCGAACGATGCGAGTGAAGACGACTGCACTGCAAAAACACAAAGTCCTACCAAGTATTTTTGAGCTAGTTTCCAGAACAAATATGTTAGTTCGCTTAAAATAAGAAAATTAATTTACAACTTACTTTTCAGCCAAACATAGGGTCTGGTTTTAAGTAAATAATTAAAGTGCTAGTTTCACTGGATCAGGAGGATTGGACTCATTTTCACTTTGGGTCAAATCAGAAATCCAAATCCTCTTAAAGGGCCGGTTGTCCCAGAACGCATCGGTAAAACCCATTAAACTGCTGAAATGCTAATAAATACTGTCCCTCCAGGATTTGTGATCGTTTTCGTGGCTTTTTGTAATCAAAATCGCACATTTTGTGATGCTAATTTAGAAATATCTGTAAGAAATGTTTATATTTGCGCCAATTTATGATGTTAAATGTGACTTTTTATTTCTCGCCACATCGGTTAAAATCAACCTGAAGCAGCAGTCAGTTGTTTTTGACCAATTTGGATAAAAATTTGCAGTAAAATAAAACAAATATGTGGGTTTCTGTTGATTTTGTGCGAATTTTGAAGATTAATTGATGTAATTTGGAGTCTGGCGGGCCACATAAAAGGCTGCGGCGCGCCAGATTTGGCCCCCAGGCCTCAAGTTTGACACGTGTTTACTAGAAACTTGACAAAAATACTTGGTCAAATTTTGTGTTTTTGCAGTGTAGGACGCTGAGTCATGAGCTTAAAAACTAAAAATAGGAAGAAAACTTTACATGATCACCATGTTTGCTTTTAAATTGCATTGAATCCCAGCTGGACATCTTCTGAGGTCAAGATGAACATTAACCGCTGCAAAAACAAAAGGTCGTATTATATTTGGTCTACTTTTAATGCAAATGTCTAAATAAGACAACACTAACTTATAAGCAACTTTTATGTAAGCCATAGGGGCTTTTTTTAAGTAAATAATTTAATATTCATGAACAAGTCCAAGTTTCACTGACAGATTATACATTTTCTCAAGTTATAAATGAAATAATCTGCCAGTGGAATTGGTAATTTATTTTTAATTAAATAATAATTTACTTGCTACAAAAATACCTGCAAGTTAGTTTTATCTTATTTAATGTGCACTAAGAGATTTCCACTAAACCAAAGGACTTGGTAAGATTTTGTGTTTTTGCAGTGATTAATGTTCAGCTTGACCACTGAATCATTCACCTTCACAATATTTGGTCACCTGGGATTCAGTCCAAATTAAAAGCAATCATGTAAAGTTTTTTTCCCCCTATTTTTAGTTTTTAAGCTCATGACTCAATATCTTCAGTATTTTTGTCAAGATTCTCGTATAAACATCTCAGGACATTTGAAATAAGACAAAAACTAACATGCAAGTAACTTTCCAGCAAGATAGGAGCTGATTGAAAATCAATAATTCCTCAATATTAATGAATATTGGTAGATTATTTCATTTATAACATCAGAAAAATGGCTTGTTTAAGTAAAATAATCCACCACTGAAACTTTTTCATTGCAGAAAAGTTTTTTTTCTTATTTCAAGTGTATAAAGATATTTTCACTAACAAGTAAACCAGATCTACTAGGTGAGAGTTTGTGTTTTTGCAGTGTAGCTGCAGTTATGCTGGATGTTTGTTTTTTTTTTACTCAGAAGAAATAAAATGACACACAGCTGCTGCTTTGTGACTCTAAGTGAATCATTTATGGTGACAGAGTCCTCACTCTGCTAGGTTTTTCAAAAGTCCCACTTTGTAGTTTTATCTTGCTTTGTATGCCAGACAAATGGCTCCACATTTAACGAGTCCAAGCTGCTTGAGAGGCTTAGTGGGGGCAGGAATGTCTTCTTCTGTCGCCGCTTCAGGATCGGAGATAAAGACTGATGAGATTAGTGCAGATTATAATCCTCCTGCCATGATAGGTAAACAAACTGAAATGTGTCTTTATTTTGTTTAGACAAGAGACAGTAACAGTGTGTCTGAAAATAAACATACCTCATGAACTGGAGACTACCAGTTAACAATACTAGTAAATTAATTGATAATTATTTCAATAATCGATTAATCACAATTAATCACTACAGCCCCAAATAGCAGAATAGAATATAAATATTCTTTATTGTCCCACAGTGTAAAATTTCTGGTCAAATAATCTCACACGATTTAACAGAATAAATAATAAAAATATTTTACAGTAAAGGCAAAAATTCAACATAAATACCAAGAAATGATAAAAACTAGTCCAGAGAAAAGTGCAACTGAGCTGATAAATCCCAAACTATACAAACTATTTATAATAATTGACAATAAAAAAGTGCAGCAGGAAAGTTGTGCAGATACCAGCGTGGATGTAAAACATGACGTCTGAATAACCCCTAAAAACAAAGAGTCGCAATGGATGTAATCAAGATGAATCAATTACTGAAATAACCGTGAACTAAAAAAAAAAAAAGCAATTTGCTGAGAGAACAACGCATTCAGAGCAGCGATTAAGTCAAATCTGTACAAAAAATATATACATTTTACATTTAAGATAAAAAATACATTTTATGTAAAATTGTTTAACCCATAACTCCTAAAGTGACGAAGTTTTAGCTTCATCTGGTACCGATTTGGTAAAGCAAATCTCCGATTAATTGTCAAAATTTTTGAGAAATCGATTACTAAAATAATCTTGAGTTGTTTTTCCACTGCGCACATCCTACCAGAAATCTTTCTAAAGTAAATCCTAAAGGTCCTGGTGAACTTTGAACTCAGGTATTGTCTCCCTGCAGGTATTGTCTTTATTTTTCCTCCTGTGTGAATCACTCTGGATCAACATTATTAGCTTTTTCTTCTTTTGCTCTTTCCTTTGTTATTCTGTTTGTATTTCCTTTTAATTCCTGTAAAGCACTTTGTATTGCCTTGTTGCTGAAAATAAATAAAATTACCTTTACATCTGTGTTTTTGTAGAAACATGCTGTGTGTATAAGGTTTGTTCGGTGTTGCTCTGTGTGTTTCACAGCAGTGGAAAGCCAGAGCTCCAGCTCCAGCTCCAGTTTGGACGACCTGTTTACCAGTCCGCCCTCCCCTCCTCCGCCGCCGCGCACCTACAAGCCCTGCTTTGTGTGTCAGGATAAATCCTCAGGCTACCACTATGGAGTCAGCGCCTGCGAGGGCTGCAAGGTAGAACTTCGTTCATTCGACAGCTTCACTTTAACAAGAGTGTCATTTCGATGTGGTCCAGTCAAAGCCCAGACCTACATCTGGTTGAAAATCTGTGAACAGGAGGCAGAGCTGGAACGTATTTTTTCCCAAAAGTTGGCTAATTTTGTCAATTTCAACCCCTAAAGATTTCAGTTCAGCTGCACAAGTTATAGGTCAGGTGGACCGGAAAGGCTCTGGCCTCATTTTTATGCAAAATTCCTATTTTTATTCTTCCATTTGGATCTAAACTCCTTCTAAAAAACAAATCAAGCACTTAAAACAACACTCAGCTGTTTTTTGGCAGTAAGTTAAGGTTTTTTGGTGTCTGGAAAATGGGCCATTTCAAAAATCTCCTGAATGTTGAGCTACAAAACAACTCAAGCCTTTGAGCCGTTACCTAGCAACCCCAGAGGAATTCCACTTGTCACCTAGCAACCCAAACTGATCTCCAGTCCGTCTGGTCAGCTGGTTTTACTGGTGTATGCGCTGTACAATGGCTACTGGAAAAGACAAATGTTTTGTGTTGACTTGTCATTCAGAAACCACTTGCTGCATTCTTGTTGGTTGTGCAGGAGGCTCCACTTCTGCTTTTGAAAGATGCATGTTCAGGAGATAACAGCAAATTATTTGGATTTAAAGTGACAAGAGCCCCTAAAACAGTTCATTCTGCAAAGATCTCAAAATATGAGGACCAAACAGACTAAAATCTCATTATGTAAGATTGATTTTGTGCAAAGAAAGTAATGAACATATTCTGTACACCTCATAGATCTATCCTAACCCGTTCAATGCAACATAACAGGTCACCTGTAACTCACCTGCCGTAAGGTGTGTGGACTTTTTGTTCCACTATAAATTAAACCTTTAAGCATTTGAAGTTCCCACAAGACAACAGCAGGTATTTCCTTTGACTGAGAGAATCTGTTGTGTGTCTCTGCAGGGTTTCTTCCGCCGCAGCGTGCAGAAAAACATGGCGTACACCTGCCACCGTGACAGAAACTGCATCATCAACAAGATCACCAGGAACCGCTGCCAGTACTGCCGCCTGCAGAAGTGCTTCGCCGTGGGAATGTCCAAAGAGTGTAAGTGTTGGTTTTACTCTGATTCAGCAGAAAGCCCCATGAGAGACTCACTGGGGAAAATAACCTGCAAATGTTAAAATCATAATTTGAAGAATAAATTCACATTATAATGTATTTCAGAGATTAATCTCAAAATTTCTGTTTTTTCCAACAAATATTTGACTTTGCAAACTCAGAAATGCTGCTGTTTTTTCTACAAAATTTCTGATATTAAAACAATAAAATTTCTTATTTTGAAATGTCAAATATTTTCTAGAAAAAACTCTGAAATTTTGTTTATTTTTTTTCTAGAAAATGTCAGATTGTTTTAGCAAAGGTTTGGCTTCTCAAAATAAGAAATTCTGTTGGCTTTTCAGAAAATTTCTAGAAAAAAACAACAAAATTTCAGAGTTTTTCCTACCAAATATTTGACTTTTTAAACTCAGAAATTTAATCATTTTGTCGAGAAGCTTGACTTTTCAAACTCTGAAATTTTATTGGTTTTTCTAAAAAATTTCAGAGATTAATCTCAAAATTCGTATGTCTTGCACATTTTAAATTTTTGGAGATCAGGAATTTCCTTGATTTTTATAGAATATTTATGTTTTTTGGCAGAAATTTTAAATATGATTTATTTCTAATTTGTAACACAACAATAAAGACATTTTCTACTAGAAGATTTCTGAGAATAATTTCTGAGTCTTTTCTAGCAAATCTTCAGTTTTTGAAGGTCAGAAATTTCCTTTTAGTTTTCTGGCAGAAATATTAATTATGATTTATTTCAAATTTTTAACACAATAATATATTAACACCATATGTATGTAATTCAAGTTATGACATTAAACAGTAATTTAAATTCTAAACATGAAACAAAAACCAAAGCAAACATTTCCAATGTTTTTATAATGTAATTCTTCTTTTCCGTTTTCAGTGGTCCTAATCTTCCATCGTAAAAACATATTTAAAATTTAAACGGTAAGAAACAGAGAGTCGTCGTTATTAATAGCTCCATTTACTGGGAAAACACCCTTTATAAAGCTCAACAAGCATCTGTTTGCAAAGGATACTTTCCTTTTTTTAAAAACAACTCAGAGCTCATTCACGTTCTTCAGCCTGAAGCTTTGGTGCATCCAGCCAAAGGAGTTCGTCCTTTCAGCTCCAACTGTTGCAGGCTTATATAATCTGAACAGTTCACTGAGCAAAAAGCTGAACGAGAGTCTCCTCTGTCTGAAACACTCTGCCTGGGTAAAAATGATCAAACATTCAGCTGGGTGGCCCATTTACCGCGCCGCATTCAGGACAGGAAGACGCCAGAAGAGCTTTTGCCCCGAGTCTCGCCTTTCAGGCTGCATCCAGGCTCTCTGTTGGTTGAGGTTATTAGAGCTGAATGCATAAAGTGCTACAGACACCATTCAGAACTGAACACGACTTCCTTTGTACCGTGAATCTAGAGTGAGGATAAAAATATTTACACCCCTGGTACATTTAGATTCAACATTGTTTTTGTTTAATCAAGGATTTCATTTGACTTTATTTTCATCTACATTGCTCAAGATGACCTATTATGCTACTTTCAACAGGTTAGAATATTTGCAAGAATAAACTCTGAAATTTTGAGATTAAGCTAAGAAACTTTGAAAAAATTTCCTCAAAATTTCAGAGTACGAAAAGTTGAATATTTGCTAGAAAAACTCAGATATTTTGAGATTAATTTCAGAAACTTCTAGAAAAACAACAAAATTTCTGACTTTGAAAAGGTAAATATTTGCCAGAAAAAACTGAAATTTTGTTTTTGTAGACAATTTCTAAAATTAATCTAAAAATTTCTGAGTTTGAAAAGCAAATATTAGCAAGAAAAACTAAAACTATGAGATTATTCTCAGAAACTTTCTTAAAAAAAAAAACAATAAAATTTCTTGGTTTGAAAAGTCGAATATTTGCTTGAAAAGCGTCAGAAATGTTTAGATTAAATACAAAAACATGCACCAAGGAAGTCTGAACAGCGCCTCAGTGATCAGCGCGGAGCTGTGCGATGCAGTGACCTAGATAACTGAGAATGTGTTACATGGCAGGAGGAGGCTGCAGGACGGAGGATCCACCCAGTTTCATTTTCTCATTGTTACTCACGCAAACACATTACATAAACACATCACATGTATGAGACAGTTGTGCACCGTGTAACTGCTCCCAGGCCGCTCAGTAAGTGTGTAATACGATCGCTGTCTGTTTACCAAATGACTGCTGGATGTAGGGCATCCAGGAGGAGGAGGAGGAGGAGGAGGAGGAGCCGAAGGGAGGGAGGAAGGTGGAGGCTGAGCTGTTGCGTAATCCTGAGCTTCCCTGACATGTGCGTAGCTGCCTGAGCCAAGTCAGTGGGACGACCCAAAACGTGTCGACACCAAAGCGATTATGAAAGACTAACCTGCATATTTACACACAGAGACCTGCAAGCTGCTTTCACTGACACAGACGAGAGTTGGACAAAAGAAAAACAAAGCTGAAGGACTAGTTTTAAAAAACACTTCTATTGTTTAGTAGAAATGTTTTTAAAAATACATTTATTATTAAATTAGTTATTTATTTATATAATAAAATATATAATTTTTATTTACTAATAAAGTTTTTTATTTACTTAAGCTTTTTTTTTTTAATCAAATTTTAATCTCTGTGTTTTTCTTGTTGTATTTTGTTTCTTTGAATTGCCTCTGGCTGAAAGGTGCCATTTAAATAAAGTTGCCTTAGATAGTTTTGAGTTTGTGTGTAAGGTAATTTTATTTATACATCATACTTTCAGCTACCAGGCATTTCAAAGTGCTTCGTGTGAATTACAAAAAATACAAACAAAACAAAAAACTGAAAAAAAAACAAAACAACGAAAGTAATTTCTGAACTAATAGGAGTTTATCTAAATAAACTAATAGGAGTTTCTGTGGATCCTCAGCTTGTTTTAACTAACAGGTTTTATATATAGTGAACTCTTTAAACAGGAATTGAAAGAATGGTCCTGTTATGACGGGCTGTATAGCTTCTCACTTTTCTAGTCACTGGAAATAGTTCAGTGTAATTTAATCCTAGGTGATTTGTCACATAGGTGAAATTAGGCTTGATTCATAACCTAAAAGTGCCGCTAGGACGTTACTGCAGTGAGCCATTTGCACAAAAAGTGTGATTACTAGATGAATGTTTTGTTAAGTACCTACATCTTTCGAATGCCAGAAGATTTTAATATTCTGGGAATAACTTTGCAATGATTAAAAATAAAAAAATATCTGCATCTGCACTCACCACCTGTGCTGGGGGACAAAATGTGAACCATTTTTAAAAGGAAGCCATTATGCAAAATTTACGTTTTGAGCCTTTTTATTTTTCCATTTGGGTCTTAATTGCTTATAAATGCAGCCCAAGTACTTCAAAAACACATAGACATCTTTTGGCAATAAATTAATGTTTCTTGGTGTCTGGAAAATGAGCCCTTTCAAAAGTTAAGTCACAGTCAAGAGGCACCGCACTATTACCTAGCAACGATAGCCAAACCCAGCCCATAATCTAGCAACCCATACTGAGCTCCAGTATGTTTGGTCAGCTGGTTTTATGACTGCAGTTGTTGACTTCCAGAAACCACTTGTTTCATTCTTGTTGGTTGTGCAGGAGGCTCTACTAGTGCTTTTCAAAAATGTATAATTGCAATTCTGTTTGTAGCAATTTTCACATGCAAGTGTAAATGTTGAGTGGGGGGGCGTGACCAGCAACTGGTTATTTGGATTTAAAGTGACAAGACGCCCTAAAACATCACATTGTTCTGAAGGACCTCAACTGACCAAGCAGAAATTGAACTACCTAAGAATCATTTTGAGGAAAAAATGTAATAAATATGTTTGTTTAACACTTAGACCTGTCCTAACAGGTTCGAAGAAGAATAATAGATTTTGTCAGAGGCCTCACAAAATCAGACCAGGTACCGCAAATGGCCCTCAAGCCACCCTTTGAACCACCCTGAATGATGTATTCTGTTAACGTTTTTTTCATTTACTTCATCCCTCTTTCCCAGCGGTGAGAAATGACAGAAACAGGCGGAGAGGCAAGAAGGAGGCGGTGAAGATGACCGTCATGGAGACGTACGAGCTGACGGCCGAGCTCGGCCTGATCGTGGAGAAGATCTGCCGGGCGCATCGAGAAACCTTCCCCTCCCTCTGCCAGCTGGGGAAATACACCACTGTGAGTCCAACAGAAACCCTGAACACAGAAAAACACAATAATTCTGTTTGGATAGACAGAACTGCACAGAGAAATCAAACCAGTTCCTCCATGTCCAGCTGTTTTTATCCATTATGACTCCATTGGGAGTCTCATGTTCTAAACTGTTCATAGTAGAAGAGAGTAGACTCAACTCAAATGTTTTACAGTGTGTAATTAGATATAGAAAGCAGTATTTTTTTGTACAAAAAACAAGACTGAGGTAAAAATGTAAACAACAGGATGACATTAAGCATATAAAATATTCACAGAAGCAGCTAAAACACCGAGGGCTGTGAGCCGTCGACCTTTGAACTCGTAGAGCTTTTCCTGTCCGGGATTATTGTGGTTGGACGTCGGGGCTTCTGCTGTGATCCGCTGCAGGGAGGGATTTAAGATAGTCGGCATTTAAAGCTCTGGTCGTTATCTGGAGAGCCTCTCGTTTCTGAAAGGTCAGAGCTCAGTGGAAGAGCGACCGAACAAATGCCTGCTCCTGTCACTTTCTGTCCGAATCACTGATGCAGCGAGGAAACGCAGCACAACACAGCTGCAAGAAGGAAAATGTTTTGCTTCGTTTCCACCCATCCTGCGTCTTTGGAGGGTGTAATTCTGATGAGGTTTGGACGTCTCCACCTAATGATGACGATGGGGGATAGGATTCGATCGTCTTTGAGCAAAACAACACAAATTAAACCTCCATTGTCCAAACAATGGTGCCTGTCCCTCTGGTGGCCCTGATTGGCTGGCCAGTGGCCCCCTGCTGAGCTCATCAGACGGACTCTTCTTTCTGTCGTGAAACTGCTGACTCACGTCACGTCTCCAGATGAAACCGTCAGATCGGCGTACTCGACGGATTCTGACTCCAACAAAGAAAAATCCAAACATTTCACCAAATATTTTTGGTCAAGTTTCTTGTGCAAATATCTTGGTACATTAGATTTAAACTAAATTACAGGTAACCTTTCAGTGTGATGTAGGAGTTTATTTTAGGTTAATAATTCCTTAATATTGATTGAAAAAGTACTTATAACAGGGGAAAAAGTCTCTTTAGAAGTGAAAAAGACTTCTTCAAATGGAACTATTACTTTTTAAAATAAAAATTCAGAAATTATTCACCCTGTGTTGCTGAAAAGTTACCTGTAAGTAGATTTTGTGTTATTTTAAGCGTACTAAGATATTTGTACTAGAAACTAAACCAAAAAAACTCCAAAGGAAGTGTCTCTCGTTTGTTAATTAGTCTTTAAATTCGGCAAACAGTTATGTAATTAAAGTATTGTTTTAGTTATAATTAAATTAAAGATAAATGATTAGCATTACATTACATGCAACTACAAAAGCAGCTGTTGAGTTATAATTACCACAACATAATAAAATCATTTTAAAACTGTCTTAAAAAGTAAGTGATTCAGTTGTAAAAGCCATTTTAGCCTTGAGCAGCATCTCCAAAATTATTTTCCGTTTGATTTTTTTTGTCAAGCCACATCCATAAATAGTCAAACATCTAAAGAAAGAAATACATTTTTATGTTTTTTCACTTTTCATCCACATAAAAACTGTTTAACATTACCGAAAATGACCATTTACAAAGTTGAGAAAACTCCACTGGCTATCTGTGTTTGCGCGTGTAAACGGTGCATTGCAGTCAATATATCCACATATTTGCCTCGACATGATTCCCAACATCCGCCAACATTATAATGTTGGTTTATATTCTGATACACTACTTAGAAATAGCTAAGATCTACTTTAAGCGAATATACAAGCACATATTTTCTTTCTTAATGAACCACTAAACAGTAGAAGAAGAAAATAAATGCAAACAAGCATCTTTAAATAAGTAAAGTTTCAACAGACAATGATTTTTGTATTAATTACATCAAATACGAGACGTTTCATGCAATAAATCAGGGACATCCACCTCTTACAGGAAGAGAACACGTTTCTGTAATAATGACGCACTAATTAAAGGAATGCACGTTGATCTGGAGTGTCCTTTACAAAAACACAGTTCTGTTACATAACTGTGGTTCAGTGAGTCACTGGGAGTGATGGAGGCTAAATATAGGAACTGGGATGGGAATAAAACGCTGCTGTCTCAGACAATGACTTAAGTACAATTTTCATGTATCTGTACTTTACTTAAGTAGATTTTATAATGGATACTTTCGACTTTTACTCCACTGTATTTTACAGTATGTATCTGTACTTTCTACTTCACTACATTTCTACAAAACCGTCGCGTTACTCCCATCCCTGAAATTCTGATGCAAAGAATCACATATCTGAGTCTGAACTGTCACAGAGAGTAAACACAATAAAAACATCTATGGCATTGTTCATTAAAATGGCACATTACTAATGTATTAAAATTAAATACAATCAGTACACTTAATGATATTGTATTAGCGATTAGGTAATTGATTCAGCAAATACTTTGACTTTTAATATTTAAGGATTTTTAAAAGCCTGTACTTTTTTACTTTTACTCAAGTAAAAATGTTAATGTGGTACTTTTATTACATTTTTGTCTGTGTATTTGTACTTTTATTTAAGTACATTTTTTGGGTTCTTTCTCCACCACTGGACAGCAACGTTGCTCTCTTGTAGTACAGTTTTTTTCACATGACCTCATTTATCTGCACTTTCCGGAACAATAAGCATAATGCCACAGAAATTATTTTGTTGTTGCATCACTTTTAGATAATAACTGAGTGTTCTGACCGCTCTGTAATGATCCAGGAGTTAATTACAGTTCTTCTTCCTCAGGGATGAGCACCGTCTGCTTTAAAGCACAATTTGTTTTTGTAGACTTTTAATATTTTTATGGCTGTAGACTTAGTGGACTCGGTTATATTGGAGACCAAAGCTGCAATATTTATTACATTTTCAGTTGCTGTGGTTTGCTTTCACACTGCACTGTATCAGATGACACAAACACTTTGAAAAACCTATTCCCCTCCTTGCCTGTGGTGGCGCTGCACTAAAATCCTCTGAAGGAAAAAACAAGAAGAAAACAAAAACCACTGAGCTCAACTTCTTTCTTCACAAAATGTGAATAAAAATGGAGTGGTAGTTTTTATCAGTTGTAGTAATTTTTGCTATTTCTCCAGTTAGCGCTGTGTTTGTTTTGGTTGTATCTACCCAGAATGCACTGCACTGTAGTCCACTTCCTGGTTGAATTTGCTTCTTGGTCTGCGCCAGAGATTGATTATGCATTCACACCTCCACAAACCAACTGGACTTTCTAGGCAAACAAACCGTAGTTCAATTAAAGCGGATTAAACGAGGCTGGTGTGAATGCATCCTAGATTTTGCTAAAGGAACTAAACAACCCTCCACTGTGGAGGACATGTTTTTGGTTATGGATGCAACAAGAAATTATTGTTTTTAGGAGTTTTCCCAGAAGTTCCTGTGCAACATAAGCTTTTATTATCTACAACAATGTTTTAAAAGTAGCTAGCTCGAAGCTATGCTACCTATCTTTCTTCATTATCCTTCTTTATAAAATAGGCTCACCAGATTCTAGAAAATTTTGTTTTTATTTTTATTCTTTTGTAATAGGATTCCTTTGCAAAATCTGTAAATAGAAATAAAGTTTAATTTAACATTGTTAGCTTTCATAGTAAAATTATTTGTACATATGTAGAAAATAATTTTATTTTGTAGCAGCAGGGGCAAAAGTGTCGTTTTAAATGGAAAAAGTTGCTAGGCCCTACCCTGTGAGCTTGGAGTAAATTTTAAACGTGATCTTTTGCTTTCTTTGCACTACTGTCTTTGTCTGTGTCATATTTGTGGACTGCATGACTAATAGCGTCAACAGTATGTGCGTCAAATCATTCAAGTGAAGATTACCTTAAAAAAAAAAATCTAATCTAAAACTACAGAAAATAGTTTAAATTGTATTGTTCTTTAGGGCTGGGGTTGATTTTTAACATGTCTTTATATAAAAATTCCCTTCTCACCCACCGCGGGTGGTTGTTATCCTCTGAGCTCGGGTCCTCTACCTGAGGCCTGGGAGCTTGAGGGTTCTGCACAGTATCTTTGCTGTGCCTAGAACTGCACATTTCTGGACTGAGATATCTGATGTTGTTCCT